>JAODKC010000065.1:3169430-3188203 GCA_026777985.1 Mormyrops attenuatus | reverse complement strand
ACCCGCCGTTTTCCCTTTTCTCTCGTCCCCCACTCAGGGCCCCACTTGTCATTGGGGTGTGCTTTATTCTATTTTTGCCCGCGTGACCCCAACCTTCACCCCCCCCCCCCCCCACTCTCCCCACACAAGGAAAATTCTGGGACAAAATCTGAAGGCAACTCAGTGATATATTCTCAGTTTTAGTTCTGTCAGTTTATTTTTGTGGTTTTATACAATAAATAATTGTAATTATTCAATGCATACTTTAAACTATGTTCTCATGTTATATTTAAGTATCCTTTGGGGTATGAAAATGAAGGAAATTGAGATCATATTACTTGTACTTGATATATAGAGAGCAAAGAGTTTGCGTAATGTGGTAAAAACAGAGCTTACTAAATTATGAAGAGTATCTATGTGTTACTTTTGTTCAGAAAGCTTTGGGATGCCTTGTAAATGGCCCCATTAAATGTCTTTGCTGGCTTTGCCTCTGACTATACTGCTGACCGCTGGGTCGGTCCACTGTCTTGTCTGTGGTCATACCTGCGAGATGCTTCTCAAAGAGACGCAGGTCAGATGATTCAGAGACATCCTGATTTCTACTTTCCCCCCTTGTTCTCTAGCACTGTGGACCCCCTTGTTGTGTTACATTTGCAGCCATACCTTAAATGTTTTTAAAAATGACCAATTATTCAGCTCCAGGAGTGACAAATCCCACCAGGGTTCGGCAAACTGTCTCTGGAGCATCACACAGACCAAGTGGTATCACACTGGAGTGGAAAATGCCTCCCTGTTCAGCATCAGCGTAAGAACATCACAGGGCCATGACTACAAACGGAGCTCTTAGGGGATGGCAATTCTCTCTGTTATGGAAAAGCAAGGCGTCATCAGGTTCCGGCTTTGCCCTACAAGCTCACCAACAAGCTCTTTTGGGTAGAGCCATGTATACTAAGACATAATTCCCGATATAGTCTGCCAGTCTGAGGATTAACTGCATTTAAGTATATAGGTGATTATGTTATATCTTCACATTCAGCTTGAGGTGAGCATACGTTGGGGTTTCTGGTAAACAGACTCGACATTCTATGAGGCTGTGGAAGAGCATCTGGTCAATTTTCCGTGCTCTTCATACCTGTGCAGTTTTGGGGTGTGTTTGAATTTCCCTCCGAGACAAGAATCACCCAGCTCTCAGCAGGTCCTCTTCAAAGAGGAGCTCTATAAATAATGCATTTCAGCTGATTCAAAAATTATTTTTATTGATTCACCGCCACCACCAACCCCCATCTTTGCGGGTGATCACAGAGGTACTCTGAAAAAAAATTGAAGTAATGTAGAAATTGATTTTCAGATGTTGAATTATTTAGAGGTGTATGATAACAAGTCTGGTTGAGGTGCGTGACCTACATAAGGAAGAACAAAATCCTGGCTTTATTTACATTGAAAGACAAACAGAGCACCCTGCCAGAACTTGCTGTCCGTATGAGAGACCGAGAATAGGTGCCAACGCTCATCAGCTCTCATTTACCTTCATCGTTGAACATTTCCTGGTCTTTGTTTCATGCAGGAAACAAGCATCCTGGTGTCTGCTCACCTTGTCTCTTAGATCCCGGAGACCCGATAAGTCTGGAAGATTTGTTTTGACTTTGCATTGTGCTACTTATTTGAAACCGGTCAACTTCGTTCAGATGATTATGTTGATCCTTCTGCTCCTTTGTTTTCTTAATTGCAGGATCTAGATTTCTCATCACCTCCACTGGGGCCTTGTACATTTTAGACGTGCAGAATGAGGATGGCTTGTACAACTACCGCTGCGTCACGCGCCATCGCTACACAGGCGAGACCCGGCAGAGCAACAGTGCACGTCTTTTTGTGTCAGGTGAGGTTTCGTCTTCCCTCGGGCGTCGATCCGTCCACCTGTCTGGTCATGACGATCCTTTTCTTCTGTCTCTGTCCCCGAAGATCCGACGAACTCTGAACCGATGATCCTGGACGGGTTTGAGCAGCGTGAGGTGATGGCCTCCCATCGGGTGGAGCTTCCCTGCAAGGCGCTAGGTCACCCTGCACCCAAGTACCGCTGGCTGAAAGATGGCAGGCCGCTGGAACCGGACAGCCGCTTCCGGCAGGGCGTGACGGGCCTCCTCATTGAGAGCTCTCAGCCTGGAGATGCCGGTAGCTACGTGTGTGAGGTCTGGAACAGCTACGGCAATGCTGAGGTCGCTGGCCAGTTGTTGGTCACACGTAAGTCAATTAGCTGACTCTCCATCTTGCCACATACATTTAGACAGAGCCCCTGAAGCATATGGCATCTCTAGGTGTTTTTGTAGAGCATCACCTTCTGGAGCGGCTGATTGATTGTGTCCTCCACAGAGCCGTTGAAGGCAGTTGTGAGTCCACGCAAAGTGAAGGGCAGTGTGGGCAGCCAGGTGTCGCTGTCCTGCACGGTGAGCGGCTCCGACGACTATGAGATCTCCTGGTACCGTAATGGTGAAGTGGTCCACCCGGGCAGCGGCGTGCGCATCACTGGCGACAACCGTGAGACCCTGGTGGTGGAGGCCATGAGCAAGAGCGACGGGGGCGCCTACCAGTGTTTTGCAAGGAAAGCCAAGATGTCCGCCCAGGACTTTGTGCAGGTGGTTCTAGAAGGTGGGGGGCCTTGTTTCTAGGATCTACTGCGTGCGAGTCCGACTCAGGTCGGGGAATGTTCTAGAGCGAGGTCTTACCGGGGTGCCTGTGGATCAGACTGAGATATCTGCCAGGAGGTCCAACCTCACCACATTGTCTCTGATGACCCCTTTGCCCCCCCCCGCCCCCACAGATGGCACCCCGAAGATCCTTTCTTCCTTCAGTGAGAAGGTGGTGAGCCCCAGCGAGTCTGTATCCCTGGTGTGCCTCGTGAAGGGAACCCCACTGCCTACTGTCACCTGGTCCCTAGATGATGAGCCTGTGGCGCGGGACGGTGGGCGCCGTGTGGGCCAGACCGTTACCGCTGAGGGTCACGTGCTGAGCTATCTGAACATCTCGCAGGCCCAAGTGCGTGACGGCGGCGTCTACCGCTGCACCTGCAACAACTCGGCCGGAGTGGTCACCTACCAGGCTCGAATAAACGTAAGAGGTGCTTGTCAGATCAGCTCCTCCAAGACGCATGCTGCATCATCCCTGCTGGCCAGAACTCAGGGATCCCCCCCCGTGCATCCTCCCCTCCATTCTTCTGCCTTTGTCCTATCTGGTGGCTCCCGTGAATGTGCCTCCCACACCTAGCTTGACATCCCACTCTTGTGGCATCACCTCACATCCCCTCATTCCCCAGATAGCAGATGTCTATGATGCCACAACTCCACCAGTAAATACACAGAGCGTTTACCCTTGTGGGTTCTGTGTTTGTTTCCATTTTCTTCCACTATGTGGCGCTCATTCAGCGCAGATAATCATTTTGCTGCATTATATAGTCTACATTTACTGGAGTGTACAACCTTAGAACTCCTCTTGGGACTTGAACCCCTAATGTGTGTCTCTTTAATGACCACGCCACCTACTGTTAGTACTAGACAGTACTCATTAGTGCTAGTGCTAATTACGGTAGACCAGTTGATCTGATCTGAGGATGCTCCTAAATGGAGTACGCCAGTCTGTCGTTCCCCTTTAACGGTCTGCAGTCTAGTTTTGTGGGTTGGTGCCAAATCCTTCAGCTGGTTCTACTTACTCACAGCTGTACCTCATTCTATATCATTATTTGCGTCTGCCGGATGACACTTTACTGCGTTCCCTATTCACACTGCGATCAGTACACAGACATATGTCTCTGTGTGTCTGTGGGTGTGCCCATGTGTATTTGTCTGTTCCCCAGCGTGTTTTCCCGATTCGAACCCGAGCCGCATTCCTGCTTCTCTCTGTCTCTGCCCCCTATCATCTTCCCCCTGACACCTGTCTCCTTCCAAGTGGCTTGACCTTGCTGTAGATACCGTAGTCGAGGTTACTGTGAGAGAGGCGTTATCTTGTGGCGGACAGGTTATCGCTCATGTAAGAGGCGATTTCCATCACGCGTGTGATTTTTATCATATCCCATTTATATTTATTTTTTTACTGCTGGGATGCTGAGTAATTTATCACACGGCTAAGCTGGAATCTCCTCTGGCTTGTGTCTCATTTGAATGCAGCCAGGTTCCTGTTTCGCTGTCTGGATCGTTTTAATATAGCAACACTGAGGAAGTCTTCTCTCCTCTGGCTCGTATGTTTATTATTTAAACATATGTTCTTTGTTTTCAGAATCAGGGTCCAATGAAAAGTCTTTTGGTAAATGTGGCCACACCCTCCGCATGCCCATGATTCTTGGTTCTTATTCCACGTTGTCCTCCAAAGTTTCTTAAAAAAGAGCGTCTGTTCTCCTGTGCCCCTTCTGAAGGCCCAGCCAGCATCCGTCCAATGAAGAACCTCACGGCCATAGCTGGGCGGGACACCTACATTCACTGCCGTGTCATTGGCTACCCGTACTACTCCATCAAGTGGTACAAGAACTCCAACCTGCTGCCCTTCAACCACCGGCAGCGGGCCTTCGAGAACAACGGCACGCTGAAGCTGTCCGACGTGCAGAAGGACACCGATGAGGGGGAGTACACCTGTAATGTGTTGGTCCAGCCCCAACTGTCCACCAGCCAAAGCGTGCATGTCAAGGTCAAAGGTAAGGCTCCGCCCCCTGGGTATGCCAAGGTTAGAGGCAAAGCTCTACAACTAAGAATGTCAAGGTCAAACCTAACAGTTTACCACTGAGAATGCCAAGGTGAAAGGTAATGTTCTACCACTGGGAATGTCAAGGTCAAAGTTTGGCCCCTGTTCCTCCAGTACTTTAAGGTCAAAGATCCCTGCTCTTGGATTTGTTAATCTCAACGGTAAGAACCCAAACCTGATCATATTAAGATTAAAGTTAAGAGCCCACCCCTAAGGTACAAGAAATCAAAGACAAGGCCCCAGCCCTGAGAATGTCAAGCTGAAATACTAAGGCCTTTCACTCTGGGCCCTATCTGGGGGATGGCAAAGGTATAGTTAGACGGTGGAAAGGCAGCATCAGGAGCGTGCATGTTTGAGTCTCAAAGGGGCGTGGTCTTCTCGACCTTTCTCATGTCATTGGCCTACTTTTTTTTACTTTCATTGGAGGAAGATCTTTAGGAAAGGGAAAAGGAGGACATCTCTGGATCCTTTGTCCTCTCACTCCACCTACATTCTTGTAGATCTGCCTAGTAACACTGACATAGTTTAGTAGTAACATTTATATTGTAATTTTGGCCCAGCTTAGGAAACGTCATTAAGAACCGAATTGGGTGTTGAAAGGGTTGTTATTCAAGGTGAACTATTTCTTGAAAAGCTTTTTTAACAGCATTGTTATGTTCTTGTTTCTTTTCACTGTTGGTTATATAAATGTTTTAAATACTAGTTCACCCTGAAGAAAGGTCAAGCCAGACGTTTACGTCTTTGTTTTCTCATTTCCTCCAAGTGCCGCCCTTCATCCAGCCCTTCGAGTTCCCGCGCTTCTCCATTGGCCAGCGGGTATTCATCCCCTGCGTGGTGGTGTCCGGCGACCTGCCCATCTTCATCACCTGGCAGAAGGATGGCCGCCCTATCCCGGCCAGCCTGGGCGTCACCATCGACAACATCGACTTCACCAGCTCGCTGCGCATCTCCAACCTCTCGCTCGTGCACAACGGCAACTACACCTGCATCGCTCGCAACGAGGCGGCGGCGGTTGAGCACCAGAGCCAGCTTATTGTCAGGGGTGAGGGGGGCGCCAACTGCAGGATTGCCCGTTTGGGGTGGAGCTGGTGAGACATGGCTGTCACTTGCAGTACCTGGCGTTGCTGACTGGCATTTTCCCTTCCTGTGCAGTTCCCCCTAGGTTCGTCGTGCAGCCCCGCGACCAGGACGGCATTTACGGCAAGGCTGTGACGCTGAACTGCTCAGCGGAGGGCTACCCCGTGCCCACCATCGTGTGGAAGCATTCCAAAGGTGAGCCCCTGCAAGTATCTGTACAGTGCAAGCCACCCTCAGGTCCCCTGGCGCCCCAGTGCTGTTCACTATAGCAACGGGTTGCTTATCTGTTCAGGATGATGGTCTGCCTCCCACTGCCCGGTACGCACTACCTGCTACCCACTATTCGCTACCTGCTACTTGCTGTCGGCTACCTACTATATGCCACTCACTGCCTGCTACCCGCTACTTGCTACCCGCTGTTTGCTATGCACTACCTGTGACTCACTACCCACTACTTGCTTGCAAACAAATACTTAAGTATCAGAAATCACGGTATAACACCATGGAACTGGAAAAAAACATATATACTTTGTAATATATTACTATTCCGATGATGTGTTTATTTTTAATTACCTGCCAGTGTAATTTGCAGTGTCCAGCTTGTTAGTACCAGTGGGCCATTGTATTATCACTTAAGTTTGTACTGCATAACCTCATAAAGTTTAACTTACCATATAACCTTATTGTATTAAAGCATTTTAACCAAAGATTTTCAACAGCACTGCGAAAAATATTCAACAAGAGTCAAGTCCCAATCAAAAAGTCAGAGTGGCTAGTACTGATCCGAGTCTGTCCTGGTGCTTTGTGAAGAACCGGTCCTGGGTTCCTTCTTCACCTGATTGGCTTGTACCCCCCACCCCCACCCCTCCAGGTGCGGGCGTGCCCCAATTCCTGCCCATCGCCATGAACTCCGGCTTCCGGATCCAGCTGCTGGCTAATGGCTCGTTACTCATCAAGCATGTCTTGGAAGAGGACAGCGGCTACTACCTGTGCAAGGTCAGCAACGACGTGGGAGCCGACGTCAGCAAGTCCATGTACCTCAACGTGAAAAGTAAGGAGTGGCCAGCGGGGGTGGGGGGCGCAAATAACTCATCACTCACATCCAGGTGCGATGCATTGATTGGTTTAGTATAGGAGGGGGTGGGGCTTATGTAGTGCTGTGTTCTGAACCAATCATCAGACAGGCCTGAGAGTGAGACCTAACTCGTTACAGTGCCGGGGTCTGACACAGGCTCACACTGTGTGTGTGTTCAGAGCTTTCATGCCCCATTTTCCCGTACCTCCATAACTCAGCATGTGTATGTTACTGTGAATGCTCCAGCTATTCTCAGGTATATATGTGTCTACGTCACTCTTATCGCACGGGACTGTGAAGCATAAATTTATCATTTCTATTCTGTTGCACACAGTCTAGAAAGTCTGTTTCCTTTATTTGGACAATGTGTATCTGATGGGCACTTTTTGTGTGCACAGTATCTGGCACTTCCTCTATTCCTTTCTGGCATATCTTGTATTCCTTCCTGGCACTTCCTCTGTTCCTTTCTGCCATTTCCTGTATTCCTTCACGGCACTTCCTCTGTTCCTTTCTGCCATTTCCTGTATTCCTTCCTGGCACTTCCTCTGTTCCTTTCTGCCAGTTCCTGTTTTTCTTCCTGGCACTTCCTCTGTTCCTTTCTGCCAGTTCCTGTTTTTCTTCCTGGCACTTCCTCTATTCCTTTTTGGCATTTCCTGTATTCCTTCCTCGCGCTTCCTCTTTTCCTTTCTGGCACTTTCTGAACAGTTTGTTTCTATCAGGCATTTCTAATGTAGATAGTTTGTTCTTGCCTGATGGGCTAAGCATCTGTGCCTGTGACTGGAAGGTCACCGGTTCAGCCTCAGCACATCTGTGGGTCCTCCAGCAAGGCCCTTAACCCCCAGCTCCCTGAGTGCTGCAATGGGTGGCTGCCCTTCACAGCCAGCTTGCTCTCACCTACAGTTGCAAGTTGGGGGAGACATAAAGAGAATTTCCCCACAGGGATCAATACAGTATCTATTGTTAATATACTTTCTGTGTGGACAGTTTGTTTTTGTCTGGCCTTTCCTGTATTCTTTCTTGCATATCTTGAATAACTTCCTGAAACTTCGTTTGTGGACAGTTTGTTCCTGCTGGGCACTTCCTGTGTGGACAGTTTGTTCTTGCTGGGCACTTCCTGTTTTCCTTTCTGACACTTCCTGTGTGGACAGTTTGTTCTTTCCTGGCATTTTCTGTATCCCTTCCTGCACTTCCTGTTTTCCTTTCTGACACTTCCTGTGTGGACACTTTATACCTTCTGAGTACTTCCTGTATGAACAGTTTGTTTCTCTCTGGCACTGTGTCTCATCATAGTAACCCTCCCCTCCCTCTCCAGTCCCAGCCATGATCACATCATATCCCAACACAACGCTGGCAACGCAGGGCCAAAAGAAGGAGATGAGCTGCACAGCTCACGGTGAGAAGCCCATCATGGTCCGCTGGGAGAAGGAGGACCGCATCATCAACCCTGAGACCAGCCGCTACGTGATCTCTGTCAAGGAGACAGCCGACGAAGTCATTTCCACCCTGCAGGTACCGCTGACTTTCATAGGGGGGAGCCCTCCACACTGCTCGAGTCACGTCGCAGTGTTGGATGCCATGTTTTCTGTTCCGTATTCCCACCACAATGGACCTATCTAACATGTATAAATGTGTCCGAGGATACCTGCAATGTGCTGGAGGGCTGCCCGACTGGCCTCTGGAGATTCTCAGTCTTGAGCTCTTCAGTTGGCCAAGTGGACAGGGCTTCTTGAATAATGCTTGTTGAAAGCTGGGTCTGCTTCTGATTGTGGGCCTGGCCATCAGGCATTGGCTCCCCCTGCTGTCTATGGTCAGTAAACATGGTAAAATGAGGTTCAGTTATCCTTATTTTCTCCAGTATGACCCCAGCCGTCATGTGTCTCTCCGCTCCAGATTTTACCTACAGTCAGGGAAGACTCTGGGTTTTTTTCCTGCCATGCGATCAACACGTATGGTGAAGACAGAGGCATCATTCAGCTGACAGTCCAAGGTAACGGGATGCTCTGATATGCACTTCTGATGACTGCAAGATTAAAAGACCAGGCCTTGCAGTTTACGGGGTCACAGTGTTATGGTCAAAATGTCCCAGAGGGGATAACAATTATGAGTCCATGTTTAATATCGAACAAACTGGAGACCACCTGGGATGGTCAGGGAACTTCCTCCTGTTCTGCCAACCTCTTCCACCCCAGAACCCCCTGACCCTCCTGAGGTGGAGATCCGGGAGGTGCGGGATCGTATCATCGCCCTCCGTTGGACTATGGGCTTTGATGGCAACAGCCCAATCACTGGCTATGACATTGAGTGCAAGAACAAATCAGGTATGGTTGCTAGGGAGACTGGAAAGTTTTTAAGCCAATGAGTGAGGCTTATTGCTTTTCAGCTTCACCTCCTACACTGCACTTCACCCTTGTATGATCCTTAACCATACTCTACCTACAGCCACCTGGGAAACTGCCCAGAAGACCAAGGACGTCTCCCCGCAGCTGAACCAGGCCACCATCATTGATCTCCACCCATCGTCCACCTACAACATCCGCATGTTTGCCAAGAACCACATTGGCAAAAGCGAGGCCAGCAATGAGCTCACTGTCACCACTGATGAAGCAGGTAGCATCTCATGTGGCCATGAGTCTTGGTCTTTTAAGGCTGAACTGATCCGCTGCTTCATTGATTGACTGATGTTGGGACTTATCTCCTCTTTAGCCCCCGATGGTTCTCCACAGGATGTCCAGCTTGAGGCTGTCACATCCCAGAGCATCAGAGTCACCTGGAAGGTATGGTGAGGCCTCTTGACTCAACTCATGAATTGTTTCAGGTGTAGTAGGTCTCATGCCAGGTCAGTATGGGGCGATCTCATGCCATGTCAGTATGGGGCGGTCTCATGCCAGGTCAGAATGGGTTTGTCTCATGCCATGGTAGAATGGGGCGGTCCTTGGGGCGGTCGCATGCCAGGTCAGAATGGGGTGGTCTCATGCCAGGCCAGTATGGGATAATCGCATGGCAGGTCAGGATGGGGCGTTGTTACGCCAGGTCAGGATAGGATGGTCTTACGCCAGGTCAGTATGTGGTGGTCTCATGCCAGGTCAGTATGTGGTGGTCTCACGCCAGGCCAGTATGGGGCAGTCGCATGCCAGGTCAGTATGGGGCGGTCTCATGCCCGGTCTGGATGGGGCGGTCTCATGCCAGGTCACGATGGGGCGGTCTCATGCCAGGTCAGTATGTGGCGGTCTCATGCCAGGTCAGGATGGGGCGGTCTCATGCCAGGTCAGTATGGGGCGGTCTCATGCCAGGTCAGGATGGGGCGGTCTCATGCCAGGTCAGTATGTGGCGGTCTCATGCCAGGCCAGTATAGGGCGGTCTCATGCCAGGTCAGGATGGGGCGGTCTCATGCCAGGTCAAGATGGGGCGGTCTCATGCCAGGTCAGGATGGGGCGGTCTCATGCCAGGTCAGGATGGAGACCACCCCATGCCATGCTAACCTGGCTACACTGGCCAGATGTCCTGTTGACATCACCTCCCCCTAGATTCTGAGAGTAAGGGGTGATTCCAATGGCATCACTTGACTTTATTTAACTGGGGAGAGGCTCTGGAATTGCTACCATAGTGTCCAAATCCCTCCAGGCACCCAAGAAGCACCTGCAGAACGGCGTGATCCGCGGCTACCAGGTGGGCTATCGCGAGCACAGCTTGGCCGGCAGCCATCAGTTCAACGTGGTCACCACAGAGACGACGGGAGACGGTGAGACGCTTCTGTTGGATGGTCTAAGGAAGTTCACCCGCTATGGAGTGGTGGTGCAGGCCGGCAACAGTGCAGGCATGGGACCGTCATCCCAGGAGGTGGTGATCACCACACTGGAGGATGGTGAGTAACAGCACCCTCTGGTGACAGTAGGACAGAACTGCAAAGAATACTGAAGCATCTGTGGTTAAACTGGACTGAGACTGACAGCCCTAATCTGAATCAGTATGATATTTTTTGTTTAATTCCTTGCTGTTAATAACTTTGCTTCCTTGCTTTGAATATTTACTACATTGAGGATTGATAGGCTCAGAATAATGTTATGAAATCTTTTCAGTAAAATAATGAAAGCAGAAAGCAAGTTTGACTAATAAACTAATAAAGATTAAAATGTAATTTAAAATGTAATGTAATGAAACTGTGATACAAAATCCTGTGATTTTCATGCAGTCAGTTCTTAGGTTTCACATTTAACTCCATACTCCCATTTATCTTCGTTACCATTTTTACTATGGGAAAGTACACCATCTCCACCTAGTGGACACCATGCGAATTGCACTTTGTTACAGTCTTTTTTACAGTCTATTTCCCTCCTTAGTGCCTAGTCGGCCGCCTGAAAATGTCCAGGCCACCGCCACATCAGCTGAGAGCATCTCGCTGTCCTGGCAGACGCCCGGCAAGGACGCCCTCAATGGCGTCCTCCAAGGTTTCCGCGTCATCTACTGGGCCAACCTGCCTGACGGAGGTACAGCCTCCGGCCTCTGTTGGCCAGTGGTTCTAGAAGCATTTATCCATCCTCTTCAATTCTATGAGTATTTAACATCATAGTGGTGGCGACGGAGATTATTTTAATTATTGTTATTAGGGAGATCATGGCAGGTGACTAAGTAGTTCTGTTTGTCCCTAGTTCCGGGTTCATCCTAGGATTTTTTAAAGTGGGGGGTATAATTCATAATATGTGGCCAGTGTCCCTGTACCATGCCCTTGTTCTCAGTTCGTGTCCACGACATCCCTGCTGAAGTTTCTGTTTGTTTTCTCCTCTGTAAATGGGCTCTTTTGTACTTTTGTACTCTTTATTTACTGTCGTGTGGTGTTGAGCACTTCCCTCTGTCCGAATAAACCAGCATTCTCCATTCGTTGTTCTTTTTGCGCCTTCCCCACTGTGGGGGACTCTTACACTAGGGTTAGTATATTAACATGGCTGTTTGCCAAAATTTTTTTTAAAAAACAGCCGGCCTTGTCTACAGGTTCTCATGATCCCTACGGAGACTGTGTTGACATTCTCAGCAAAACTAGTTAACATTCATAACCCGCAGCAGGAAAACATACTCTTAACCGTTGACCTTAGTCGGTTAACCGCACTGCTCTCTCCTGGGTGGGAGCCAGATTAAAACAGAGTGGAGATACAGATCATTACCCCCAGTATCTGTGTGAGCATGGATTCAGAATTATTTTCACATCTCTTGGTGTAGCATAACTCCCGGTCCATTGGAGAATGGTTCATAAAGGCTGGTCTCTGTTGGGCTTATCCACAGGGTCACTGTTATTACTTTTGACATGCCGTGACCTTTGACCTCCAAATCTGTCACACCAATTTCACAGATGCTCCTGCTTGCTGTCACAGTCTGACAGGCTGACCCACTAATGAAATATTCAAAGACCATTTTAAACAGGTTCTGTGGCTAGTGAGTGTGTCTAAACCAGGGGTCTCCGAATCCAGTAGGTTTTCTATTCTACCTGGCTTATGATGAGCCACACCTGTTCCTGGTATTTACCTGAGAAATGGTGTGGCTAATCAGAAGCCAGGTAGGACAGAAAACCTTCTGGACAGTAGCTCTCCAGGACCGGAGTTGGAGACCCCTGGTCTAAACAGAGGAGTGACAGCTGTGCCTATTCGTGCCACATCGTCCTGTTTCTGTTTTGCTGTGTGTGGTTGTGGATATGACAGGGGCAGCCTGCTTATATTTCAATGTGCCACAAGGGGGCAATGTAGAGCTCATTCAAGACAGGTTATTCGGCGCATAAGGATGGTCCCACAGCACCACGCGCATGATACCAATAAGATCACAGAGCTCTTGCCTGCGCGTGCCTTGCGCTTCTGTTATATTTGATATGTGTCTTGGAGTTGACGTCCTATCCCATCAGTTAATCTCCCATGGATACAGGAGCCTATTATATCTGCATACCAACTCACATTTTACTAACCTTTGACCTTTTCCCGGTCCCCTCCAGAGCTTGGCGAGATCTGGAATGTGACCACAATGCAGCCGTCGCTAGAGCTGGACGGCCTGGAGAAGTACACCAACTACAGTGTGCAGGTGCTGGCTTTCACGCGTGCCGGTGACGGCGCTCGCAGCCAGCAGATCTTCATCCGCACCAGAGAAGATGGTACGGGGGCGGGCACCGTGGGGCGGGGAATGGAGCTCAGATAGGTGGCATCTCTGACAACAAGATCGGTTCCCTAAGTCTGTCTTTAAGTCAAATTTGTAGGTAAGTCGGAACAGTGATAATAAACTCCATATTAATTATACAGTAACAATAAAAGTAACTACATAGAGTACCACAAAGTAGTGCGTGTGTTCATTACAAACCATTGTATTTAACTCCAGTCTCCAATTTTTAATATAATAGGCTTTATGGCGGTCCGTTTGTAAGTACGAGTTGTTCCGTACGTCAGGTATTCTTAACCCGGGGACTGCCTGTACATCAAGATTATCTATGTATCACACATATGAAATTATTGTCAGTCCCTTTTTCATTGCCCCCACCTCACTTTCTGTCTTGTCTCCAGTCCCTGGGCCGCCAGGTGGGGTAAAAGCCGCGGCAGCGGGCAGCACCGTAGTATTCGTCTCCTGGCTGCCACCACTGAAGCTCAATGGGGTCATCAGGAAGTACACTGTATTCTGCTCTAACCCTTACCCTAAGGTACAGGACAAAAGGGGCCACATCGCCTCGTTTCCGTCTCTTGCTGAAGTGTCTATTGCCCATCCTCATGGCCCTGTGCTGCTCCAACGTTCCACAGGTCATGAGTGAGTTCGAAGCTTCACCAGATGTCTTCTTCTACCGCATCCCAAACTTGGTCCAGAACCGACAATACAGCATCTGGGTCATGGCGGCCACAGAGGCGGGTCGGGGCAATGCCAGCACCATCATCACAGTGGAGCCACTACCCAAAGGTACACAGCCAATGGTTCACCTGCACAAAAACACAGATGAGCCTTCAGTCACTCCCAGGTCTGTTAAGACACACAGACCAAAATTCACAGTTAATCACATTTAGTCAAAGAGGGAAACTAATGACAAATTCTGTGTATTTTTGGCGGGATATTTCAGACACATTAGTGAAATTTTTAAAGACAAACAGGAAGTTAAAAGGTCACATGACATGAACTGTTCTCGATCCCCAGCTCCTGCCAGGATCTTGACATTCAGCGGCACTGTCACAACACCCTGGATGAGGGACATAATCTTACCGTGCAGGGCAGTAGGGGACCCATCCCCCACCGTCAAATGGGTGAAGGACAGGTAACCCAGATTTAACAGGAAATAACAGGAAAGGCAAACAGGAAAAGCTATTCATTAATAGGAAACAGGAAAAGGTGAAGGAAAGGAAACAGGTGATAGATGTACAGTAAAGGGAACAAGAGACGCAACAGGAGAGGTAAACATGATGAAAAAATTGACAGGGAACAGGAAAAGTGAAAAACAAGGAAGAGGAAGGCACAGAGGAAAGAGAGGAAGAAGACATGAATCAGGAAAGGCACACAGGAAAGACAGGAACAAGACAGGAAACAGGAAGGCCACATAGGAAAGACATGAAGAAGTCAGGAGATAGGAAATGCACATGGGAAAGACAGGCAGAAGACCAGAAACGGAAAAGACACACAGTAAAGACAGAAAGAAGACGGGAAACAGGAAAGACACAGTAAAGACAGAAAGAAGACGGGAAACAGAAAAGACACACGGGAAAGACAGGAACAAGACAGGAAACGTGAAAGGCACACATGAAAGACAGAAAGAAGACAGGAAACAGGAAAGACATACAGGAAAGATGGGAAGAAGTCAGGAAACAGGAAAGGCACATGGGAAAGACGGGAAGAAGTCAGGAAAGGTGCACAGGAAAGACAGGAACAAGACAAAAAATAGGAAAGGCACGTGGGAAAGACAGGAAGAAGTCAGGAAACAGGGAAGGTGCACAGGAAAGACAGGAACGAGACAGAAAATAGGAAAGGCACGTGGGAAAGACGGGAAAAAGACAGGAAACAGGAAAGGCACACAGGAAAAAGTTGTTAAAATAGCAAACTGAAACAAGAAATGTACAGGAAAAATAGACATGAGAAAGCTGGAGACAGGAATCGGAGAGGAAACAGGAAAAAGCTGTAGTATAAAATGAAGCAGATAAAAATATTAGAAACAGAAAGTGAAAATAGGAAAATAAGACTCGCAAGAAAAAGGAAGGAGGACAAACGGGAAAGAGCTGTAAACTACAAGCAACCAACCAGATGATAGATCGATAGATGATAGGCATAACATCTGTTTATTCAACTAGAGTTCAGCATTATAACCACATGTAAGCACCATGATTTCACATGGTCATGTGACTATAACCTGCCCTCTTTCAGCAATGGCAATCCTGCCCCTGTGGTCACTGACGGAAGGCGCAGTATCCATAGCAACAGTAGCTTTGTCATCCGGATGGTGAAAGCAGAGGATTCTGGGTACTACACCTGCATGGCTAGCAACAGCTGGGGATCGGATGAAATTGTGCTTAACCTGCAGGTCCAAGGTAAACAAGACTAAACTCTGTGATGGTGATCTGACCCAACATACAGTGCTCTTGGGATGCTTGCACAATACAGTAAAAAAATTACAAATCTATTGCTTCCGTAGCAAAAATCATTACTTGAATAATTTGTTTACAAAAAATATATATCACAATTGAATCAATCAGTAGTTGTTAGTAAAACATTTATTTCAAGTAGTAATAAATTGAAACCCAAATTATAGTTCTAAAGGAGCTGTTCTGAGTTAACAAGTTCATTGACAAGCAGTCTCACTGCATGCTTTTTAATTAGTGACACCTTTGCAATAACATAACGCACCAAACATTTGTGTTTAGTATCCCTCTGGGAGCCAGTGACTACAATGGCTATTAATAGCAAAAACAGAACTGAATGAGTCAGTCAACAAAATTGACACTTAATAAAAAGAAAATGTCTGTAGGGAATATATGTGCAGATATGTTAAACATTGCATGTCAATGGATTAAATTTGCAACATTTCTACAGAATTGAACAAGCTTCCCAATTCTTCCTGGGAGCACTGTATAACCCAAAACCATGTATACGGAGTCTAAATTCTTCCTGCCCCAAATCCCCAAATCACCTTGAATAAAGAGGAGCTGAAATGTCAGCAGACGAAGTGTTTCTGCTTGGTCCTGGAGTTGTTCTTTCCATTAATTACTGAAAGAGATCTTGATTCTTCTCTTCTGTTGTCCTCTAGC
Source organism: Mormyrops attenuatus (assembly GCA_026777985.1). NCBI lineage: Eukaryota > Metazoa > Chordata > Actinopteri > Osteoglossiformes > Mormyridae > Mormyrops > Mormyrops attenuatus. The sequence continues at coordinate 3,172,108 of JAODKC010000065.1, read as the reverse complement.
TTGGTGTCTAGCTTGGTGTGTGCCTCCTGAATGCTCCTCAGGATATGTGTCAACCAAGCACAGACTCACCAAAAAATAACGACATTTTCTCCTAGTGCCTCCAGACCAGCCTCGTCTCACGGTAACCAAGACGACCACCACATCCATCACGCTCTCCTGGATCCCTGGAGACAATGGGGGCAGCTCCATCAGGGGTGAGTCAGGTCATCCTTTATGTACCGTGAGTCGGCAAATGTGGAACGACTGACGATTTTGATGCTGGAGAGATACCCAGTGAGGGGCTGGCACTGTCTGTTACTGGCTATAATGGTTGGTTCCCGATAAGCAACTCGCCGGTGGTACTCAGGGAGAGTGTCCACATAGCAGACTGTTTCCCTCCATACGACCAGGGGACAAAGAAGTTTGCAGCAATAGTAATGGTGTTATGTGTAAGGACAAGGGGCAAGATTTTTTTAAGGTTGGGGGGGCATAAGAGTAGCTAAAATTCATAGAGATGCCTACCATATCATTAGCCAATGATATGTTTTGAATCTTACGAGTGACAGTGAAGGGGGTACTTCGTCGACCAATCAGCTTTCAGCTGGGGCCAGAGCCTCTGTGGGCCCACCCCTGTGTACTCCTGTATAGTGGACAGCAGCAAGGCTTGTACCAGAAGATCCTGCATCCTATCAGTCACACATTTAACTGATTCCAGATGTCATTGTTACTGTAGTGAGCCTTTTGTGTGACATTTACCTTCTTAACATTTTTTCTGGACTTCCTGAACAAAATCACCCCGACTTGATTGCTTATCATGTTGCCTGTATTGGTCATTAAAGTCCCATTCAGAAAGTCTTAAGGTGTTTCTCAATACTAAGAACGCAAAGACCGTACTTGTGGTCTTGGCAAGAGCAGTCTTGCTAACTTGCCCATCAAGAATGAACTTGGAGTACAATGAATCATGGGATTGTTCTCACTTGTTGAGGATGCAACTTATGTATCCTTGATATTTGGGGTGGGGCAAGAACAACATCCAGAGATTTTTACCATCCTCTGTTCTTCTGTTTTTGAGTATTGGACCTGGTCTTCGACAATGGAAGATGACGTAAAATGAGTACGCAAGAACAGAAGTATGGTCAAGTACACATTGAGAAACACCCATAGAGATGCTGGTGCAGGAGGACTTTGACACAGATACCACTTGGTGGGTGAAGGTCAGGGACCCTCACTAATGTCCCCGCTCCATACAGGGTATGTCCTGCAGTACTCAGAGGACAACAGTGAGCAGTGGGGCAACTTCTCCATCAGTCCCAGCGAACGATTCTACCGGCTGGAAAACCTCAAGTGCGGCTCATGGTACAAATTCACGCTTACCGCCCACAATGGAGTGGGGCCCGGTCGCATCAGCGAGATCATTGAGGCCAAGACACATGGCAAAGGTACCGTTCTATCCCCACCAGCTGCACAGATATCTTTGCTTTCTTTTGCCTAATTTTTTAATACCACGTTAGTGATCGCAAAATGAAGTTTCATGAACCATTTGCTGTATGTTTTGACACCACTAGATGGTGCTCTTCGTTTGTTTTGGGACATGCTTTGAGCCCTTTGTTGAACAGAGAGCACCATCTAGTGGCCATCACTGCCACAGGGCAGCCATGCTCAATGTTTTTGTGCTGGGGCTGCTGATGCAAGTTCCTCTACCTAGTGTGCAGTTGAACTCAGCCTACTTTCCATGCAACCAATTAGCAGACTCTGTATACAAAACATACCTCTGATTGGAAAAGCAATATGACTCTCACTGCTAGCAGTCAATAACCAGACAGGCTATGAAAGCCGATTACAGAGCAGCTGAACCAACTGTGATTTTGCAGGATGTAACAGTTTGATTTCTCAGGTCTAGAACTGCTGTCTCAGATACTTTTTGAAACTGATCTGTTCATTACTCCTGCCCAGAGCCGCAATATTCCAAAGAGCAGGAGCTGTTTGCCAGCATCAACTCCACCCGTGTTAAGCTGAACCTGATTGGCTGGAGCAATGGCGGCTGCCCCATCACCTCCTTTGTTCTGGAGTACCGCCTGGTGGACAGCACCATCTGGATGACTGCTCAGCGTGCATCTCTGACCAAGAGTTACACCCTGTATGACCTGCAAGAGGCCACTTGGTACGAGCTGAGAATGAAGGTGTCCAACAGTGCCGGTTTTGCGGAGAGGATGGCCACGTTCGCCACTCTCAGTTACGATGGCAGTAAGTGTTCCTCCTTCTTCCTCTTCAGCTCATGCTGTCTGTCCTCTCCTCTGACATTCTGCCCTCATGTAGAGTCATACATTTTGTCCCCATGTCGAGTCTTAAACTCTGTCTCCACAAAGACAATCACACTGTCTATCCTCATTTAGAGTCACACACTTTGTCCATATGTAGAGAGTCACAGATTTTGTCCTCATGTATAGAGTCACACACTCTCCTCATCTATAGTTACACATTTTGTCCACATCTAGAGAGTCACACACTTCGTCCTCATTTACAGAGTCACACACTCTATCCTCACGTAGAGAGTCTCACACACTGTCCTTATGTAGAGAATCATGCAATCTGTCTTCATGTTGAGATTCTTAAGAACATAAGAAGAACATAAGAAATTTACAAACGAGAGGAGGCCATTCGGCCCATCAAGCTCGTTTGGGGAGAACCTAACTAATAGC
>JAODKC010000065.1:3152968-3169322 GCA_026777985.1 Mormyrops attenuatus | reverse complement strand
GCTGTGTGAAGAAGTGCTTCCTCAAGTTCATTTTAAAATGTTCTCCCACTAATTTCCACTTATGGCCACGAGTTCTATATAAGAACATAAGAAATAATTCTTGCACTTTGTCCTCTTGTAAAGAGCCACACAGTCTTGAACAGTCTATCCAAAAAAATGTGCTTGGCTTAACTCTCCCAGCAGGGAATCATCCGTCAAGCGACAGGCGTTTATCTCAGCAGTATAAAGAGAAAGGCAGGGTTTTATTTGCTCGTTATACTTTCCTATCAGTGCCATGCTCTCGTCTGGAATGAAGAGAGCTTCCTCACCTAGTCTTTAGGTGGCCGTTAAGGGTCTGCTGATGAACAAGACCGTCACACGTCACTGAATCTCTTGCTGACTTTGCTAACTTTCACCGCTCCCTTCCAGTTCTTAGTGATGCTCCCGTGTCGCAGGGGTATTGATTGCCGTCTTGTGAATTAAATCATTTGCTGACTTACTGGACGCAGGGGAGTTGCTCAGTGATTTCCTGTCGTGGCGCTCTAACCCCCCCGAAAACCCAACTGCCCATTGGACAGGCCATGCTATATTTGTTATCTTCTCTGTGCATGAAAGCCAAGCCCCAACACTGGGGCAAATTCATCATTGCTTCTGGCAGTTGGGTCTGAGTGCCAGATTCAAAAAAGGTTAAGTGCCGACTTCTCCGTGGAGCAGAGACTCATGGGAATGCAAATGTGAAGGAGTTGATATATCTCGGGATGGTCAAGAGTATGAGATTTTTATTGCCTTATATTTCAAAGCTAAACACTTCTGAACACAAGAGTCGAGAGATGCCAGCCATGAGTGGGAGATTTTATCTCCGCAAAGGTTATGAGAAACCATAAGATCACAGATCACAGCCATAAACTTTGACCTGAGATGTCAAAGGCTAATTCTCAGGAGGAGCTATGTCTGATGCCTCAAGGAAAACTCCTCGATGACCCAACTTAAGCGGCTCCCCAAATCAAAGGGCTGATGTTCTGAGTGTTTGACACTTGTCCTCCATTTCCACATTCCACCAGGTACCATTCCACCCCTGGCGAAGACTGTGGTGGAGAGCAAAGACAGCGTGTCTGCCAATGAGGGCCTGAAGATGATGGTGACCATCCCTAGCATCTTGGCGGGCTTGGTGCTGCTTATCATCCTGCTGATGGTGCTCAGGAGGAGAAGGAGGGAGCAACGGCTGAAGAGACTGAGAGGTAAGACACCCCCCCCCACACACACACACACGGACGCGGGAACGGCCAGTGAATCTATAAATAAGCAAAATGCTAACTAAGGGAAAAACGTTTGCCCACAGATGCGAAAAGCTTGGCAGAGATGCTTATGAGGTAAGTGTGAGCTTGGATCCTAACTCCGACAATAAATGGTGAAAATATGGTTCAAATCTTACTGTAAACAGCTTCATTCACACATTCAGACACTGGTCATGCTGTTCATGTTTCAGTAAAAACACCAGGCCGTCAGACACCTTGAACAAGCAGCAGCAGACCCTGAGGATGCACATCGACATCCCTCGCGCTCAGCTCCTCATCGAGGAGAGAGACACCATGGAGACCACAGGTAGGTGGCGCTCTTGATCCACGGCACACGACATTTACATGCTCAGGGTACTTCAGACGTTGTGCTTTTGCAGCACAAGAAGCTTCTAGAGAACCCACATACACCAGATACCAACCACCACAACAAGTTCAGCTTCCTTAACCAACAGCTTCCCTTCTTCTCCCAATATCTCTCTCCCCCCCCTCTATCCTTTGCTCCCTCTCTCCCCCTTAGATGACCGGTCCACAGTGTTGCTTACAGACACTGATTTTGGGGAGACCTCCAAGCCCAAGTCCACCACGGTAACTCACACAGTCCACTACCAGTCCATCTCCCAGGCCACGGGCCCCCTAGTGGATGTGTCCGACGCACGACCAGGAACCAGTAAGTCCAGAACTCTGCCACACTTTCCCATGATCCTTTGCCCACTTATTAGATGTTTCTATGTGACTTCAGGACTGACTGCTCGCCTCCTCTCTCCTCCGCCCCCCCCCAACCCCCGACAGACCCGACAGCTCGTCGTACCGCCAAAGCCGGCCCCGCAGCCCGGAGCCGTTATGCCAGCCAGTGGACGCTGAGCCGCCCCCCCAGGCCCTCCTCATCCCACACTCTGAGCAGCGGCTGGAGGCTGCCGACACCCCGAGACAAAGAGAGCGATAGCTACAGTGCTAGCCCCTCACAGGATACAGGTACGGCGGCCTGTAGAGGACATAATTCTTTCGAGACTCCTATGGGCCAGTGGATTAGGGCTGTCTCTAGCAATGCCTGACTATGTGTACTGCAGGCACCACAAGATTTAAGGTTTAAAAGAGAAAGGGCTTGTTTGAGTGGCTATAAAAGAGTCACCCTTGTGTTCGAACATACAGACCGCGCACGTAGCAGTATGGTTTCCACGGAGAGCGCCTCGTCCACCTATGAGGAGCTGGCGCGGGCCTACGAGCACGCCCGGTTGGAGGAGCAGCTGAGGCAGGGCAAGCTCACTGTCACCGAGTGCTTCGTGTCAGACACGTCGTCCGAGCAGCTCGCAGTTGGGGTGCACGAGTACACCGACAGCCTGACTTCCAGCACGCCTTCCGAGTCGGGCATCTGCCGCTTCACTGCCTCGCCGCCGCGGCCACAGGACGCCGTGCGCGTTGCAAATGTGGCCGTCCCCAAGGCGCACCGGCCTGGTAGGAACCGGGTCAGCTCTGTGTGTTTGCGCGTGCTTATTTCTATGTCTATGTCTGTCTGTGATTATCCCTGTACCTGTCTGTGTCTGTCTGTGATTATCCCTGCACCTGTCTGTGTCTGTCTGTGATTATCCCTGTACCTGTCTGTGTCTGTCTGTGATTATCCCTGCACCTGTCTGTGTCTGTGTATCTAAGAGCTGTCTGGGCTCCTTGCCTTGACTGCTGGATCGTCCTGTCTTCCAGGTGGTGAACCGGTGCACCTGCCACCCTACCTCCGCATGGACTTCCTGCTGAGCCGGCCGGCTGCCCCGGCATCGGGCGCCCAGGCCTGCTTGGAGCCACTGAAAACACGGCCACTGAAACGCCCAGCCCCCCGGCAGCCTGCCCCCACCGAGGCACCCGCCTGGCCCCCCGGCTCAGCCGCCACGCTGCCGCAGAGGGAAACTCGCGAACTGGGCCAAACTGCCAAGATCAGCACCTCCCAGGAGTCTTTGCTGGACTCACGGGGCCACCTGAAGCCAGGAAGTAACCCCTACACCAAGTCCTACACACTGGTATAGCACAGCGCGCAGGCCCACACACAGACACACACACACACACACACACACACACACACACACACACACCACACTCCACAATGGACTCATTTATTCAATTTTAAAAGAAAGTACTTCTTTTTTCTTACTATTCATTTTTTTTACTGGAACATTCATACTTAAGAATATCTACTGCCAGTATAATTTAGCAACAATATGAGCATGGAGAGGAAGATGATGATGATGGTGGTGGATATTAATATTTAAAAAAAAAATCTTTACCATACAGTCTGCCATTTTTTATTATCTGTGCATTCCTTCCTTTATATTTATTTGTATATTTTATTAGGCTACACAGTTATTTAATGATCGGTCAGCTGTTAGAATTATCTGAGAGGGAGAGAAACCCTTTCAGATGTTCCTGACCACCCATATGTCTGTCTCAGATGACCTTTTCAAATGAAATTTTAATGAATGCATGAGAACGAAGAAACAGGCTATGATGATGAAGATGTTGATGAAGATACGATGATGATAAAAGTATGATGGTGATGAGGATGATGAAGATGTGATTATGATAAGGATGAGGGTGATGAGGATGAAGATGATGATGTGGTGATGAAGATGGTGATTATGAAAAGGATGATGGTGATGAGGATGTCGAGGAAGGTGTTGGTGATGATGATGATGTGGTGATGAAGATGGTGATTATGAAAAGGATGATGGTGATGAGGATGTCGTTGGTGGTGATGAAGATGGTGGTGATGAAGATGGTGATTATGAAGATGATAATGTCTGCTGTTAATGAGGTTGTGCTGGTGATAATGAGGATGACGATTATGTTGGTGATAGTAATTGTGATGATGAAGATGACCAATATAATAATAATTATAATATTAATGGCTGGAAGTCCAGCTGAAATGTTTTGTCAGAATATGAAATGTTACCATGTGAAGATTTATTGTATCTATAAAAGCTAAAATTTAATTTGTGGATATTACAGGGAGATGGATTTGGCTAATAAAATCTTTAGTCATGTTTGCACAAATCAATTCCCCATCAGGTTTACCCCACAGGTTGCTCTGTTTACATGGATTGACCAGGCCTGTTCCACCACTCTCCAGGCTGCGTGGTCTGTCAGCTCACCTGGTGTTCCAGCAATCAATAATGTCCTCATTCAAATGCATCCCATTAACCCCACTGGCTGCTGCCCCAGAGGACCCCACCTGCTGTAGTGGATCAGCCCACACTCCCCCCCATGCCATTTGATTGGTTTCTTCCCAATCAGGTGTCTAACAGAGCCACAGCTGATTTCCTATCAGCATGTTTGTTAAGCTGACATCCTGCACTACATAGTTCCTGCCTGCAGGTGGCAGTGTGTCTGAATGTATCACGCTGTCATGATGCATACAGACATAGTACAAAACCACTCATTTTTAAAAAGGATCATGGTAATTATGAACGTCACAAAGCATGGTTAATTTTCTATGCTCGTGACATGCTTTTAATAATGCTATCCAGGAGGAACCAAACCAAACAAAGGCGTGAAAGCCATATGTCGTCAGGCTAGCCGTGTGTAGGTAATGACAGAGGGAATGGCCTGAGGTGTACAGGTAGGAGTCACATGACCAGGGACCAGGGTTTCCCCCAGCATGCATTGCAGCTGCATTTATTGAATCCTACGCAGATTCTCCTGTCCAGTCTCCACCTGCTTGGTCTGTTCTCCATTTTAAGGACCTTAAGACAGCATCCTCCCAACTCCTGGCAGTTTGTTTTAAGGGGGCAGATGACCTGTGAACAGACACACCTAAGGTACCTGTTTTGAGTGGATTTTGTGCCTCTCCTTTCTGGAAACTCTATGCTTGCAGTCAGACTCGCGGCTGGATGTGACACCTCCACGTTTACAACACTGCGAGAGCACAGACGTCAGCTGTGAGGCTGATACGTCTCACACCTTCGTACAGGAGGGGGGTTAGAAATCTAATTAACGACGTCACTGCACTGATATTCCTTAGGGTGTCACAATGCACCAATGCCTTTCTCTGCAGGTTGCAACTTTTGAGGTTGGGAATGGACATGTCTCTACCGATATCGTGGGAATACCATATGTGTTTTGGGGGTGGGGGGTTTGGTCCTTACCAGTGCTGAAACCAAATCTGCACCCTTGTTCTACACGTTGGATTTTCAGTGAGTAGGAGGACAGGAGTAGTGTGTCCAGGCTGTGATCCCAGTGTGCACAGCATGTACAGGGTGGATGAAGAACAGAGGCCGGTCTATAAGATCCTGGGAATCACTGGGTCGATCATGATGCTGAATAAAAGGATGAAACGGGAGAGATAAGCAAGTGGGAAGAGGAGAGGTGGAGTAAACTTGGAGTAGACATTGTGGATGTAACAGCACGTAGGAAACAGGAAGCAAGCAGAGTAGCGTTAAGAGGAGGAAGTGGACGACATAAATGGCAGGAAGTAAACAAATTACGCCAATTACGTAGCATAAACTGTAAACAGGTGGAGTAGACGATATAGAGGCTGTAGGATCTTGGCATCCTCTGTTGATTTGACAAGTACACCAATAAACATGAGGCGTCAATAATAATCCATGCAGATATACACACCCTCCAAAGCACCCAGTGTGAACCAGAGGGCCACTGATTCCTCACTGCGCACACGCTCTGACCTTTTATCCTGCCGTGGTCCACTTCCCAAATCCGGGAAGGTCATCCTGCCATCCGGGGTGGAATGAACGTCTTGCTGAGGGAGGGAAGGTTTCTCTCCCGTACCTGTGACATCCTGCAGACCTTCGGAGTGAGCTCTCTGCACGGGGTGTGATGGGATACCATGTGTGCTGGTCAGGTGTTTTCCTGCCACGTTTGGTTGCAATCGCTCACACTTTCACAAAGACATTTGACAAGAAGAACACAAGACTGGGATTTATTACATTAATGGTCACAGTCCTTTTCTGCTGTGGGTTTATACATATATACCATGCTGGCTTATCAGCCACATTCCTATTGGCATAACCTGATGCAAAACAACTAAAATAGCCAATGGGAGTTCAGTCATTGTCAGAGATTAATAATGGGTGTCTGTATTGTAACAGTTCTGCTTTAGTACTGAGTGAATTTAACCTTAAAAATTGACAATCGAGGTGAGTCTGGGAGTCAGATGTGTGTCCTACTATCTGGATCATATACTGCCTTGTGACCGTTTAGTTTAGGACAAAAACGAACCATGTGACCATGTGGATTGAGGTCAGCAGTGTGAACGTCTCCCGCTGGAGATCCATCATACTCGGCGTCATTGTCCTCCAGCAGTGTCACGACCAAGCGTGAAGCCACTTTGTCATTTTCACCCCGCAAGGACATCAAAAGTCATGCGGTTAGAAAGCAAAAATAAACAGCGTTAGGGACTGGCACCCTCTGACATCATCAACCTGAGACGGTCATGTCATGGTTTCAGCATTAATGTCCATGCAGTCATTGAGTGTTCAGAAATTATGCTGCCTTCAAGTGCTAGTTGGAAAGTCCTACTTCCCACATGCAAAGTTGGAATTAGGAGTATGTCATATTCAAGTGCTTGGTTTGCGAAAAAAATGAATGAAAGATGGAATTTTTCCCCATCTGTTTCTTGGAAAAATCCTGTTTTGATTTCGTAATGCACATGCCATAGAAGAAAAATGATGCAACAACACGCGAATGTGAAGTTGATAACCTTGCACCGCGCTAGCAGCCCGTTTGCTATGGACAGAATAACAAAAAGCATTGTTCTATATCAAGTAAAGTGTACACGGATTACAGACGTATGCAGACAACAGCTAACATTAGTTGTATTCATTGCTGAAAATAAATAACAGCTGAAAGTGTCCTGTTGTCCACCACGTTGAAAGGCTGAAGATTCCCTATTTGGGAACTATGCTACCAGAATTATTTTTGAATTTCCCACTCAAAAATACAAGTTGAGTTAGCATCCAAATGCAATTCCCAAGTCGGCAACTCATGATCAACCATATCATATCGACCATAATTCCAATAGCATGTGAAGGCAGCATTAAACTGAATGTAGTTCGCACGTGGGCACGAGAACGTGACTGTGATAGGCAGTACCGGTCCTAGCCGGTGTGGCGCCCTAGGCGAGCATCACCGCCAGCACCCCCCGCTTGAGGCAAGGTAAAATTTGCTGGCAGTTCGGCGCCCCCTGGATGGATGGTGCCCTTAGCATTTGCCTATATTGCCTTTGCCACGGGCCGGCCCTGGCGATAGGCCCTGAGTGAAATAATTAAGGTTTGTGCCTTGGCTTGTGATTGGTTGATTAATTAATCAATTAGGAGCATGGGAAACAGCTGGGTGCTGAACTCACGGAGGCCCATAAAAGGAGAGAATACAGGACCGTGGAGGTTGATAGGAATTGTTGGTGTTATTTTGGTTGGTTGGTCTAGGTCCTGGTGCAGTTAGGCTTAGAATACAGAAGCTCCCTTGCTGAATATGTCTTTGTAGATGAAGAGCAGGCTTTGCGGTTTAAGTGATGATCTTGTGACAGAGACTGGCCAGGAAACAGATATTGCTTTTTGATACTTTGCTGCTGATTATCAGAATATATATAGCATATGTGAATATTTGCGAAGGGTGGGGTCAAATAGGCAGATCTGCGGCTATGCCGTTTATTAGCTTTGAGTTGCCCAAGTAAAACAAAGCTGATCATTTCATATCAAACTACTAGTATAGTACATGGGTTTAAACCTATAACGTACTGGCGAGCAGGCTCTGAATCTCTGGAACGTTTCAAAGTGTTTTGAGCAGGCGCATAATTGTCTCTGCTTCCGAGCATCGTAGTCCAGGGTACGAATGAGTTGGTGATCCTTTACAAATCAACCAGCTATTAGGTCACTTGTCACATCCAAATGTTGCCCTTTCCCCCCCCCCAAATGGGAATGCAACACACACAAGCCATGGATGCAATTCACGCTTTGCCAGCCAATCTGGTGTCACACAGTTAAACTAGAGCGAATGAGAGCTGCCTGATTGACATTAAAGGCCTGTTAAGGGATAACACCTGCTTTTTGAGGCTTTTTGGCTCAGTACTGCTGGAGCCCAAGCTGCAGTGTGCCTGATTACCTGTAGGAGGCCTCGCATCCCCCGTCTTCACTGTAGCTTTGCCCAGAAGAGCCTGAGGTGCTAGTCATATCAAAGTAAAAGAGTTTTTTGTGTTTTTTTTTTTTTTTTATTAAAAAAAAATATATATTAATATAGTTTTTCTCCCCTGCTTGTGAATAAGCCCATATTGGCGTAACAACAATCAAAGCATGTCTGTAGTGGGCAGGCATTTATATGACTAATCAATCAGCTTTAAAATGACAAAATCTTTGACTACCCAATCAGCATTCATGTGACAATCCTTTGTTTGACCAGTCAGCTTTAATATGAGAAAAGCCTACCTCACCAGTCACCTTTAATGAGACGTAATTTGCTCATGTACCGACTAACTGGATACAGCTAAGCCCGCAGTGTGCTGTATGTGAAATCATCTGCTCTGCGTTCGCAGACACCCTGCTTCCTGAGAGTGGATTAGCGTAGCTGTAAATCGTGAGATTATCGAACCGCTTATGCTCATCGTCACGAGTGATCCTGCGTACGTGAAGAGACCTTGATGCTCCGTGAACGAATCCATTAATCACTGCTTACATTAGTGGTCGGAAACCCAGCTGCGGGTCTCGGAATGCCCGCCAGACCGATAACTGACCACTAGCTGACCGCTAATTGACCACTAATCATGTAAAAAACCCAGACTGCGTCAAACAAGACAAATGTGTTGTTCGTGTCCTACAGCGGTTCCGGGCACCTTGTGTTCTGACGCTAACGGACCGTGGATCTCCTGGGCATCGCTCCCAGCTAACTAACTGACCCTTTTCACGTGGTGGGTTTAGCCCACTCCTTGTTTCCATGGTACCAGGGGGCGGGGCTCTACGCTGTCACTACGGGCCACAGTTACCCTAACCCACATTGAGCTATTGCTCTGTTTCAGTAACCCACTTTTGTTTTATTTTCTCATTGTTATTTTTTTTCCTCAAAAAGAGGAGAACAATTAAATCCTGCCAGTGGGACTGGGAGATTGGAGATACTCATTAAAATGGTAGCCTGGATGACAGGACCAAAGAAATAATCAACATAATCATCTATAATTATCTTATTAGAGTAATGATGAGCAATAATTCAACCTTTTCCCTTGAAAAGACTTGATCTACTTCTATAATTAGTGGTGAGATGACACCCCTAACTGCTGTCCTGTGACCTCCTCTGTTTTTTTTTCAAGCGGATTTGTCTTCCAGACACTGACAGACTGAGTGTGCTTTTATCATTGTTCTTGCATAACTAGTTTTCCTGAAGGAATAGGAATTTGATCTGAGGAACGCCGGGTCTTTCACACTGATCTGCGGAACGCCGGGTCCTTCACACTGATCTGAGGAACGCCGGGTCCTTCACACTGATCTGAGGAACGCCGGGTCCTTCACACTGATCTGCGGAACGCCGGGTCTTTCACAGTGATCTGCGGAACGCCATGTCCTTGACCCTGACGTGAGGGACGCCGGGTCCTTGACCCTGACGTGAGGGACGCCGGGTCCTTCACACTGATCTGCGGGACGCCGGGTCATTCCCACTGATCTGCGGGACGCCGGGTCCTTCACACTGACGTGTGGGACGCCGGGTCCTTCACACTGACGTGCGGAACGCCGGGCCCTTCACCCTGACGTGCGGAACGCGGGGTCCTGCACACTGTATAGCAGCTGTCTAACCTAAGACGCAGATTGTCCCCTGCTCTTTTCCCATCTGCAGTAACGGGCTCTGTGATTGTTTAAAGCGTCTCCCAGAAGCAGCTCAGTGAGAAGCGATCTGAGACTCAGAGAGCTGCTGACTGCTAGCTAAAATTACTGCGATGGACGTGGGAAAACAAAACGGCCGGTGAATGATAGCATCTTCATGGGAAATGAGGCTGGAAAAATGTGGGCCAGCAACAGGAGGAAAGCTGAGAGGGATGGGGTGGGATTCCCGCAGCTCCCCCCGTCCATCAAGTTAGTGCCGTTTCCCCCTAATGTCTCACTATCCTTCAGCACTGTGGGTCTCCATGCTCAGCACAATGACCAGATTTGCCTCCAGGCCTGTTGGTCATGTGCCCCCAAGGACCCCAAGCTGTCCCACAGATGCCTGACTTAACTTTACTTTTCTGGATAGCATCCCAGCTTTTTTGCTGCAGACCCCAGTGGATGTGACAAGGTGAATGTGCCTTTCAAAGTGGCCACCGCCTCCTTCTCTCTAACATTCACATGTTACGCAACTCTGATGGAAATCTTCAGTCCGGTCACCGTCGTCCTCGGCCCCCTCATGGCCGCGATCAGCTCTAATTAAACCCTGGGCAAGAACATTTCGTCCCACGGGGTGGCTGTGATCTGTCTTTACAGAGCCGTCTCTAATTTCAGGACTTCTTGGTTACCTCAATGCTGCTGCATTTCACAAAGGTGCACGCTGTGTTTTCTTAATACCTTCCTCTTCACATCACTACCATCAAATTCAACAGCCCAGCTCACCAAAAACAAGGGAAAACGAATGAAAAATCATGTTGATTTCAAAATAGCAGCGACGAGTGAGCGATTTACAGCCTGAGGAGTGAGAATGAGGGATTAGGCCGGGCCGCTTAAATCCGGTAGATTACCAAGCCATCGAGCCAATGACAAGTATAGATCAAACCGCCTCAGATCAAACACTGGAATCCCAACGGCAGAAAAGATGGCAGCCTCAGCTTATTTAACACCCAACTTGCCCAGATGAGACCCCTTCGTAGTGAATTTCTCCTGCTACTTAAAGTGTTAGAATGAAATGGCTCTGCTGGTTCGATCAAGGCCGGTGTTTAATTTCTGATCGCGTCTTTGACAAGCTCCTCCACACCTAAAATTAAAAAAAATATCAGTATGCGGCCGGCCTTCTGCAGCAGAGTGGAGTCCTTGCTTCAGCTGAGTGTTTTTAAAGACAGTTGTTAAGGGCGAGAAGCCAGAACATTCCGGCAGTAAATAACAGTAATGAGCAAAGGCTTTTCTTAGCAAGACTGGGTGGTCCAGCTGCATCCAGCAGACATGCCGCTCACACTTCTAGCAATGCCCCTTGTATCGGCCTCGTCCTTCCCTCCCACGATGCCTGTCACCATGACGACAGTGATCTTGCTGCCATATCTACTGACCGAGCCTTCCATGTTATTCAAAATCCCGCGTGTTGAAGGCATCATGCTTCATACATCTATAGGATGAAACTGATTGTCCCATAAAACATTTCATCTACCCATGCGTTTTAAATACTGGACTCTACATTTAAAATACAGCTCTGAAAAAAAAATTAAGAGACTACTCTATATTTTTAAAAACTGCATTTTTAAATCCTGGTTAAATTCTGGTTCTGCAGAAAGAAGGCTACGCTCTTTCCAGGCTCAAAGTTTGTAAGACAGCAGTAAAGAAGAACAAGGTGAAGCAGAAGACACTGGGAATGACCAAAAACCAGTCAGGTAGAGGGTACAAGCACCAGGGCAGAGCCAGGCTGGAGTTTGCAAAAAAAAGGTATATTTTACACAAGCGCACACCCCTAAATCGAGAACTGAGTGAAACTTGCTGTGGTCTCTTTACGTTTTCCAGAGCTGTATATTTTTATCTTGATTCTTGTTCACGTATTTCAAACATACATTCTTCAGATGTTTCTATACAGTATTAAAATACGTGGGGTTTGTAAAATATAAGAACATACTTGAGGAATTTATGTGAAGCGTGTAATTTGTACTCGAGGGTAACTAGACTTGATAAAGAAGCATCACACAGATTCTACACGGAAGATCAAACAGGAAGAACATTTATTTAACAATTAGGATGTTTTAATAGAGCGCGGAAATGTACTGGGAATTCAGTTTCAACTCAATCTGTCATAAATAGTTTAAATATATGCAATAAGACATGTTTACACGATAATGTTGGGTACGCGATGTCATAGTTTACGCCCAAAATGCCGTACACCTAGTGCTCTGCAAACAGTTACAATCCACAAAACCACACACATTATGCTCATGATTTAAAGTCTGATTTTGCGACTTATTCTTTATTGCCGTAGGTGTTAAACTTATTCATCGACTGTTAAACCCACTATACACTTACTGGCACATTTTCATCTCAAAAAGAGAACGATTATTCCCCTCTGTTTCTTCCTCCCTGGATTGAAATCGTTTTAAGGTGTTCAAAATTAAAAATGCGCCCCCTGTAGGGGAGGCCGCAGTGCTACAGTACGCCGCGCTGAATGTTGAACATGTTAGCAAACCGCTACACAAAAAGGCTGTTTCAGAGCCTCACAAAATATCCATACAGCAATCAAACGATACATTATATGCATTTAACATCACAAACATCGGTGATACACTGGGTATTGCTCAATTTTCCAGCCCCAACCCACCCGCCCCTTAAGTCCGTATCGTGTGGTTCTTCAACATGCAAAATGGAGCTCCCACAGCACCATCTAGCTGTGGGAGGTCAAACCTCCTGGCCACCCTCTAGGACTTGCTTTCCTGCTTCTTCTTCTGGAACTTTCTGAACTGCGACTGGATGGCGACAGCGGCCTTCTCGGTCTCCGGGGCGCCCATGTCGATGTCAAAGTCCTCTGGGACGTCTTTCTTGGAGGCATCTACATAAACGAAGCATTTATAAATGCAAATATATTTCATTTACATTTAGTCAAAACTAATAGAGATTATTCAGAAAAGGATACAAAATTAAGGGATTATGGGTAATGCTAATTTAAGTATCTTAAAAAACACGCTAACTGGTCTGCTGTAAATTTTAGGTACACAGTTGCAAAGCAAGTATTGATACTATATTTAAAGAGCCACAATGATTCAGCTCCTGTCCAAAAAAACACCATAAATGACTATCAGATCCTCCCAGCTGCTTTCCTGCCACCACAGGCCCCCAGACGGCCGTCCGTTTATGTCCCGGGTCTCCGTTCTCGGCCTGCTGTTCATTCTCTGAAGCCCATAAATGGGCATCTTTAACGTTTCATAGGCGCGAACCATCCAGCCTCTGGACTCAGTCCAGGATCCCGCCGCTTCTGCCTCGGGCAGTGACATGTCCTTGCTCAGCAAACAACACGTTAACAAGAACACCAGCCTGGGGACCGTTCAAAATGCAGGTGTTTGCACGGGGATTAAGTAATTAACTGTGATTGTAATTGTGCCAATTCCCAGCGATGTTCTCCTTGACTGCTGTATTCCTGGTTCTGAATTAAATGCACCAGCTTGTTCCCCTGAACAGCGCCCCCTGGTGCTCAACACCTTGGGCCCCTCGAAGTTCAGTTCAGGAATCTTGGAGGCGTTACACAAACAGAAAGTGTAATTTGTTCCCTAATCCATATTCTGGTTGTTTGATCAGACCATTCTCTCACCTTCTTTTTAGCTCCTTCCCTCCTTATCTTACCAGTTTCTTAGCTTTCTAACAACAAAGTAGTTCTGTGCACCAGTGTCATGTGACCAGTGTCATGTGACCCACAATCGCACACACATCCAACCCGTCCATCATCCAAACATCTCTCAGCTACGTGACAAACTTCATCACATGCGAACGGCCATTAAACATGAATCTTCAGTCCGTCAGTATCCACCATCCATTTATTGTTGAGATTGCCGTCCCGCTGATTAAAGCATGCTGAAATTCGCATTTCTGTCCCCCGTTTTACTATGCAGTGCTTCTCTAAGCACTGGGAACGGTGCAGCCTCCCTCACCATCTTTTATTTATGTGGCGCATCAATATTTCAGCTTGTTTCCACTTTCCAGAAAAGAGCTGCTTTTCATGCGTGGGGGTTTTTTGACTGCCCCCCCCCCACATCGCTGTCAAGCCACAGTATTACTATGCACAGGTGGCGCCCCCTGGTGAAGCTGATGCCACGAGCTCAGCACCGCTGGGAAAGCTGGGATAGTCGTGTTTGGCACAGACTGTCCTGGCAAAGGGTGGTAGAAGCTGGGCTGGGGGACGAGTTGAAAACAGAAGGTCAGAACCCCCCCCCCCGGTGAAACATCTCTGAAAGCTTCAGGAATAAGCGGGAGGCAAAATAAAACCCCTTCTGTGATGCACACCATTACGCGCCATGCCTAATGAGTGTGTCGGCATAAGCAAGACTAGCCTTTGGGATTTCAGATTGAATCAGAGATGGTGGGGGGGGTGGGATTTCCGGCGTGTGAGTGCGCCCCCCGCCCCCCCTCACTGCAGCTGTCCTGTGACCGTGCTGCAAACCTGTGCCGGAGAATAAGCGGATTTCTCACTCGCTACCAGAACAACTCCTGCAACCTGAGTGCTAATGGAGACTAAACAGATGCAGATCTGGTATGGTGATGTCATCATTATGCGCCACGACACGCCCACCCTATTCCTCCTAACTGAGGGGAAGCAGATTAAGGTGCCATGGCAAGTGCTCAGGTTTATCAGGACTGTCATTTGTTTAACTGAATCAAACCCTGATGGGCAGGAAGACCATCTTGCTTATGATAAAAAAAAAAGATCTGACTTTATCCTTAATGCTCTTCTGGGCAAGCAGGGACACACGCTGGTGTTATCCTAGAACATTCTGTCCCTGCATTTATGGACCATACAGAGAGCAGCCACTTTTTGTCCCGTTTGCGACGAATATATTATTGAGGTTATTTAAAAAGTGGTTCCTCTTGTCACAACATCTCCTGCAGACACTGTGACCTTCTGGCCCGAGACATACCATCATCCCAGGAAGAGCCTCTCTGTAGGCCCAACATTCTGTAAGGCCCCATGGGGACCTGGCTTTCTTACCTTGTCCTCCAGATGATTTGGTGTTTCCAGTTGTGGCTCCAGATCCTTGTCTCTGCAAAACAAACAAAAACTTTTAACAGAGCCTTTGAAGATGAAGGCATTAAGCCGGCGAGGTCAGTGTGCCTGTCCCTGAGTCTAACCCCGGATGGCAGCTAGGGGGCATCGTTTTTCCCACCCCAGGTCCTGCTTAATGAAGTATGCCTTTAATGAACTTCCAGAGAGTGCGCTTTGATGCTAACCCTGAATGGCTCTTTAGGGCCCAGAGTGTGGAAAACCGACTTATTTAACGATTCAGCTGCTCCAAGGACTGGCTGCCCCTGCTTTTCCCGAAATGCTACGTGTGCCCCTGCTTTTCCCAAAACGCTACGTGTGCCCCTGCTTTTCCTGAAACGGTACGTGTGCCCCTGCTTTTGCAAAAAAAGTAACAAAAAGTATCTCCTAAATAAAATGACTAGATACATTCCGCACGTCTGGTATGTGTGCTACGTTTACAGAGCTACCCTTTCTGAGTCCATGCCTATAGGTTCATCTCATACTTCCTTTGTTTGGCCAGCAGGTGGAGTAGTGGTTAAAGCACCTGTTTCTGCTTAACTGAGCAGGTCCCCCTCCCGTGCCGGGCTACGTGGGTGTCGCTAGGCTGCAGAGGCATAACAGGAATCCGTAAATGGTGGCCCGCAGACATAAAGCCGTGATGTGTTTATCCATGAGTCATGCGGCCGGAGATAAACAGTCTGCCAGGTATAGCAAGTCTATCTCTTAGCGATGGGCTCCGGGTGGGGGCGGGATGGCAGCCGGCCTGACGGGGTGGAGCCTTCCCCCGGAGGCCTGCAGGTTTTTAGTCCCGCCTTCTCCAAATGCGGCCCAGTGTGCTGCACGTGTGAGACTCTGTGAGTAATGCAGGGTGAACGTAGTCACGCGCCGCTCATGCGACGACTCCGCCGACCATTTTCTTGGTCGTGTCCTACAGTCTCTGGAGCAGAAACTCCACCCGGCGCCACATCCAGGTCGGACTGAAGGAGGCAGGGCTCGTTTTTTGTCTTCTTATCGCTTCTCCTGCAACCTGCCATTCTGACGCCCCTCCCCCCCCCCCGCCCCCGATGACCGCACCGCCACATTTACCCCAAGGAAGACCGAGGGCTGACACTGTTTCTCCTGATGCACGAGGATGGCCCGCCCCCGTGGATCTCCCACCCTCATGGATCACCCCCCCCCCCCCCCCCCCCCCCCCCCCACCACCCGCGGGG
>JAODKC010000065.1:3103132-3152920 GCA_026777985.1 Mormyrops attenuatus | reverse complement strand
GCTTCCATTATAATGCTGCTAATGTGACCAGAGCCCTATAATAATCCAAAGAATTATGATTTGTGTTGACAGTGCACAGTCGTCTATTAAGAATTTAAAGGAGAAGATGTCGATGTAGGACAGACGGCGGCTTCAGCGGAGAGGGGAAGAATGGCTCCCTCCCTTCCTCTGGGGGCTGGCGACACTTTGATCACACCAGTAAGGTCCCCCCCCCCCCGGCACTGCGAGTCATCTAATCGCGTTACGGCCATCAGCAGCACTGGGCTACATTTTAGTGTTGCGAGTTATATACGACCTCTGACACTTTTAATTATGCATTACTGAGGGTTATTCTGTGTTGACAGTCTGATTAAAATGCGCTGCGAATAAGCCACGTAAATCATTAGCCTGGCCCTCGCGGTGCTCACATTTGATCTGCTCTCCTTCTCACAATGTGTCCCAGTGTGGCGTTTAGCTCTCGCTCCCATGCTAACCAACGCCACTTTGGACAAAAGTGTGTGCAAGATAAATAAATGCAAATGATCCCGTATTGCATATTTTGATGCATATTGCCATAGACCTGTGTCCTTTTCTGTGTGCAATCATGACTCTGCTATTCTTCTTTGAAAGGGTAGCTTGACATTTTCGAGTTGAACCACCTTCGACTAGCAGGTAAACTTATCGCTTATGATATAGTGACATTCTGCAATATTAAACAGAGAAATAAGTGGGTCATTTATTATGACCCTCATAGTGTTTGTTCCACATCTTTCACGTGCCCCGTTTTGGAACAGCACAAAATCTAACCAGGGGAAACAGTCTAATACCTTTATCTGTTTAATCCTCCCTTTATGAGATAGCAGGTCATTCTGCATTAACATTCCTAAGAAATCCTCCCGTCAAATTTAAATTAGCAGTTTCAAAGCCTTTAGAACCATTCAGGAACGTCTTGGTTTACCTCTGCTTATCCCGTTTGACTGTACATTTACCACAGCAGTGATGCTGGATTTACTGCACTGCAGCGTTAATCTAAAAAAATAAGACAGTATGCACGATTCTTGTTTTCACTAGGCGAGCATCCTGAGGCCCGCGGGGAAAGGGGGGGGTGTCTCAATGTGCGAATCTGGCTGCGTCGTGTCCGAGCGCGCAGCCTCCCGCGTTGCCGTCACGCGCTGACAGCTGCTTTAGCGCCCGCGCTCCCACCACATGGCGCTAAAATGCACCCGCTTGTCAAAATTTTACTTCAAACGAGAAACTGGAGTATCTTGTTTTCACGCCTGGCTTAACGGATCACGAGGGCATACGGTTCTGTGTTTACGTCAGTTCAAACTGCTCAGCTGCTCCCTGGGAAGAGCTGACAGTTTTTAGGATCCGTTTACAGGATTATCTCCGCACCCTGTCGTCACTTTAATTCTGCCAATTCCATTTCCCCCTCCCGTTCAGAATTAACGTTATAATCACCTTTACCATAATAAAATTGGTGGATTGATGGATTTAAACTGGACCTCTCAGAGCCGATCTGTGTGCAATTTTCATATTAAAATAGAAAAGCGGGGAACGGCGTCAGCCTAAGATCCTACACGTATATGAAAACTGCGATTAGTTATTCCATGCTTCCGCGGAATGAAGAATGTGCAATTCGAGAATGCAGACATCAAGTACGGAACGTTTTAGAATCGAAGTGCTACGATGTGAATACTAGAATGTTGAATTATATAGCAGAATTTAGAATTCTACAAAAGTTTTCCATTTCTTTTATGTCTGAAGATCACGCTTCAGATGGATTAATATGGAAGAATCGGGCACTGCCTTGACAGTTTTCTAACATCGCAACTGCAAATACATATTGGATGAGAGCACTGAGCAAATCAACAGCCCAGTTTGGAGATGCAGATAATTGGGTGCTACCGCGGCAGCGGGGCTTCGTGTAAATGTGTCCGTATCTGAGGCCCTGGTCTTCTTCAGCATCCACGATGGTTAACAGCAGGGTCCCAGCGATGATATGAACCTGTGACAGATGACTCCTTCACGGTTTCTGCTGTCCTATTCACACACACTGGCAAGTCCATCTTCACCCACCAAGTGTAAATTCTTTTTTCTTTTATTTCACCTCCTTTTATAAAGGAGCCTTTTCTCAGCACAATACATACACACGGCCAGCAAAGAACAGAAATGCTCCCTGAAACAAGCGGACAGCTAGTCGCCCTCTACTGCCCCCTATCTGTACAGCTGGGAACAGCCCCATTAAATGTCCTCTGTCGTGTCCTATTCCTGTCTCTCAAATTACGCTGAATATTACGACCGTGGTCGAGGGTAATATGGCAGCTGGTGAACAGCGAGATTAACCCCTAAGCAACAAAGGTGTGCATTTATTGCAAGTATTAATTTAAGAGGATTCCCCAGTCCACAGTAAAAGGCAGCGCAAAACTAGCATTCCTGTTGAAAAAGGAATTGAACTTCATGCAATCTTTCTTGGTGCAGTAACACTGTACCCACAGACAGCGAGTAGCCTGGTCTTGGGTTATTTTCCCTACCCTTAATACCCTTTTAAATGGCTACGCAACAATTTAGTGCTTTTAGAACGGGCTGACCAATCACACCACAGTTCTAAAAGAACCAATAACTGCTCTCGTTCCATAAGCCTTTTCTGTTAGTGCTATCAATTGTAAGGGAATTTGAGAGGGAAGATGGGAAGTTCATTGCTGTGTGTATTAGGTTCATATTACATTGTGGGGACCAAACGTCCCCCACATTGTAATAAAAACCTGTTATTTTGCCATTCTGGGGACAATTTATGTGGTCCCCACAAAGATCAGTGAATGGAGTCAAAAAAACAAAAAATGCCAAAATTCTTGTATTTTGTTTGGTTACTTATGGTTAGGGTTAGGGCTGAGTAGGGGTTAAGGTTATCTTAGTTAGGATTAGGGTTATGTCCATAGAAATGAATGGAGAGTCCCCACAATGATAGGAATATATGAGCTGTGCATTTGTAAGTAAGTTTGTTACAACCTGGAGACTATAAAATGTCAACCTTCTGTAGTACCAGGATCTACTGGCAGGACCTGTTGTGTTTATCGAACCTTTTAAAAGGTTATAGTAACATTTTCATCCTAAAATATCAACAGAGCCATTCATTCCTGAACTCTGCACTTCATCTTAGCAGCATTAACAGAAAAATCTTTGAATAAAGTGCTTTTGTGCTACAGACGCATTAGACAGTTAATGGCCTGAGTCAGTGTGACAATGTGTGAGGTCTGCATCTGCTGCTAGATGGCCTACTGTCCCCTTTTGGGGTGTGAAGGGACCGGGGCCCCTTTAGGGACCCGATTACTCTATCAGGGCCCCCCCCCCGTGGACCGCCAAGGCACCGCTTGAGGCTGGCCAACGAGGGAGTGGAGCTTTCAGCTGTCAAACGATGTCTGTCCGTCGCCATGGAAGCGAACGTTGTTATGGGACGGGAAGCAGGGAGATTAAAGTGAATTACGGTCCCCTGAACATAACGACAGCAGGAGGCAATGGGAAATACTTGAGATTGTTGGCAAAGGATGGAAAAGATTCATCAGGCAGGAAGTAACACCCATCAGTCTGTCAGCCAATATACTGTAATATACTGTGTACCTAATGCTGCTTTGCAGATAGGTGCACATGTGCAGTATCTGTCTAAGGATCTTGTGTTTGCACTCTGGCATTTATACACAATCACAGTGGGTTAATTTTGAATTTCAAATTCAGCATTACTTCATTCTTTATTGATATATTAAGAAAATAATGACAAATAATTGTAAGCACACATAAGAATATGCAACATATTAAATACCGTGCTGTAATCTCAACAGGCCCCAAATGCTTGTGAAACAAATATGTGAAAATCACTACAGGATTCTTAAAATCCACAGGGTCAAAAATCACAGTGTTGTACAATGATTGCTTGTATGGTCCAGGCCAAGATCCACATCTAATCCACCAGCAATGACTGGGCATTCAGCACCGGAAGGGTATCTGTTCACACCAAATCGTGGGTTTGCCTGCTGTTCCTCTGAGAGCATTTCCAAGTCGCTTCTGAAGCACCCAGCAGCAAACTGCGGTCTAATTAATAAACACAGGCACGGATTTTACCAGGAAATGTAATTAAATAAATTTAACTTGGCATTTAATTGGAAAACCATCAGGACACATCATGCGGATTAGTATTTCGGAATACCCCTCCTCCAGTCAGGCGGATAACTCATGTGATGCATGGAAGACGTGTTACCAGCAAAGCATCACTCTGATCCCACCCTGTCCAGCATCCACAAGACTAAACATTGGTATGTCCAATCAGGGCTGTTGCTATAGATTTTTGGCCCCATGAAAGCATATCTAAGTGGGCCCCCTACCCAGGCCAATCCAATTATGTTCCAAATTTTTGAGGGCCCCAGTCACGCAGAGACCCTTGGAATCATCCTAACTTTCCTCTGCTTTATGGCGCCCCTGCGTCCAACTGCATTGGACAAAACCATCGCATTCTGGGCCATAGTGGTGTAACTCATTTGATCCTTTGAACAGCTTTATCCAGATGGTCTGGAGACTTTGGAATTTGACAAAGACTCTGAGCACCATAAATTGTATAGCAGAGGTGGAGATGTCAGGCCCAGAGAGTACAAGTCCAGACCAAGATTTTGTTTCAACCAACCAGTTGAGTATAAAGAGTCAGAGGAGTCCTCAACTGGTTGGTTGAAACAAAATCTTGGTCTGGATTTGTAGTCTCTGAACCTGACATCTCCACCTCTGCTGTACAGGGCATATAGTGAATAATAAATTGAAATACATATCTGCCAGGACTGCATGTCCGCCAGTCACATGATTCAGGTCACATGCACCCAGTCACATGACATGAGTCTGTTTTCACAAAAAATACCTTGCTAATCTCTGAGAGCTGAGCCTCTGCATGTTGATAAATTCAGCTCCTCTGGGGGGCGCTGGTGCTGCCGGCACAATGTTTAAGGTTTCACCCAGGTAAATTCCCTTGTATTTCTGAATCGTTATTGTCCAATTCGGCGAAGCCATGCGTAAATGTTTTGGCAGAATATCCTGATTGGACTAGGACATGTCTGTCTGACTCTGTGCACCAATAAAAACAATAAAAATATTTTTTTAAAAAAAGGACTGGGGGTGGGTACAGTTCAGTAATTGGTTATGCAAGCAAAACCGGTAGCCCATGCCTGTAGCAAGAATCACAACTCACCGTAAGACTAAAATCACTTTCTAAACTCTAACCCATAACCCCCACCTCATGAAGGACCGTGTGCCCATGAGGGCCCTAAATCTACCCCCTGCTGTAATTCCTGTTGTCACAACTGACAGCTTCGTAATGACACAGAAGCCTGTGCTGATATGTGGACGACAGAGGAGTCATCGGTCACCGGTCAGATCCGCAAAGCCTCCAGTCCTCACGGCCAATCAGATTGCTCCTCCTGAGCGTCTCTGCCTCACCACGTTACTCGCAGCAAGCACTTTCAAATCCCAACCTCCTGCAAACATAATGGCCCATCCACAGCCTGATTATGCTGCAAGAGACTCGGTAAAGCGTCCTGCCGTACAGCCCTGAATGATATGTGTATATATTTGGTTAATGTTCACATAAAGCAGGTGTGCAGACTATACTCAAGTCCCCAGCATATCGGTACATGGTTCACATCTGTACACATCTGGGCTGTGTCTCTACACATATCGAGAACAGCCCAGAAAACTGAAGAAAGTTCCCGATATAAAAACAAAACTAGAACAAGGACTTCTAAATTTGGACCCTATGTTTCCATTTTAATATGAAAATTGCACACAGATCGGCTCAATTAATAACATTTTTCACTTGGTTAAGGTTTTTTTTTCAGCAACCTGTTATTTCCATCTGATAGGACATCTGTTGTCATGACGACGCCACAGCATCACGGTGACATGTGGTGGGAGGGGCGTGCCAGCGGCGGGCGCCAGCATCAGCGGCGCGTGAAAGCTAAGCGGAGCCAACGGCGGGCGCCCCCCCCCGCCACGCGCTCCACTCGCTGCGGCCGCGAGCCTACGGCGACGAGCATCGCGGCCAGGACACCTGAAGAATACGTGCAATGGGATAGGGGCTGCATTAGCGACGTGCCTCATCAGTGTGTAATATCTAGAAAACCAGCCCTGCCTCCCGTTACACACTCACATTAAATCCACAATCGCCGCCCTGTGCACCCTTAAACTGTACCTGGACCAACATAACCCAGGTTAAGAGGTTGCTGGAGATAGACGGATGATAAGTATTTTATTAGCAGATCAAGTACATAATAGCGGAGCAGCAGACTGTAAAAGATCAGCCCATCTCTCCTTATCCCAAGAGCGGCAGATGGAGTAACGGTCAAAAGCCGGTCCAAATGCTTGTTCAACTCTGACGTCCATAAGCAGAATCCTTCCCGGTTAAAATTAATAGGTCACACACACAACCATGTTTAACCTTTTGGAAGACTGTCTGTTTACCTTAAGCTGTCTTCAATCATGGATTTCTGGATGTCTTCCGCGAACACCATATCTTACTGTTAAATTACTATTTAGAAATGATCCCATCAGGCCGGGTGCTTTGGACCACCGCCACACTTCGCCGGGGGCAGCTCGGCACCCAGACTCATTGTGCTGCATCCGAACCGCTGCTCGGCTCGGCTCACAGGCTTTTCCCTACATCGGCATCTGGCTTAGTTTACTTTTCACCTTCTGCGAGGGACATGAACTTTCCATGAGTCAGGCGCAGCCGCTGGATAATCCACGACCTGTTGTTAATTTTTCTCACTTTTGCAAACACTTCGGTGCTCACAATAGCCTTTCCCCTGTGTTTCCTTGATCCCCGCCTGCCCAAATGCGCTAATTTACTCCAGGGGAGGATTTGAGAACTTGTGAGCAGCCGAGGGATCGATCTGGGTTACCCGGCTAAAGGCGATGGGGTGAAGCGGAGCGACTGGCAGACAGGAGCCGCGCCCCGCTACGGTGCCGGTGCGTCACGGTCAATATACCTTTTAGTAATATTGTTTATACCCCATGTCCCCTTTCTTCAGCTATATGTTGTGGATGGACAGTGTCCAGATGGTATCGCACCTATCCGTGAGCAGCCCCTCTCATAGTGAACTTACGTGGTTGGGACAAACCCAGCCGCCCCCCATGCAGGATATCCCGGGAAATCACCGCAAAGCGCTTATTTACACACAGGGGAACGATTGCGGGGACCGCGGTTCATACCCCGCTTCTCATTAATCCTCCAAAGCGTTTCGGCTTTTAAAAGATTGCGTTTTCCATCGTCTCAGTTAGTATAAGGCATGTTCTAAAAGTACAAACCATCCCGTAAATTACACAGCCGATTACCCACAGTGCGCTAATCTCAGTTCTGTATGAGGGAATCATTTAAAGTGATCATTCCATTGCACAATGGCATCAAACCATCCTGACCAAAAAAAAAAAAAAACTCACAAAAATATTTCAATTTGTCACGACGTTCAGTATGTGAAAAATTAATAAATATTATAAATACAGCAGTGGGAATTGTTGTACGCGTGACCCGTCTTTGAACCTAATTTAATAAAGTTGTGGGACTGCTCCAGAAAATCTAGGATTTTTTTTTTCTCCACAGAATGGTATCTATTAATATCTAACTGGAGTCATTTCAAATTAACGGGGTCGGATCATCTGAGCCCAGAGATCAAGCGGCAAGTTCACCATGAGAGCTGCCCTACGGCCGTTTTCCGCCGCCCGGCAACAACTCGGGCATTTTAATTATTCTGCTGCGCTATGGAATCAAAGAGGACAAATCCAGGCGGGTGTTGGGTTGTTTAAGAAACCCAGGTATTAATGCTTAAAGTCATTCTGTTTTCCAAAAAGTACACAATTTTCCGCATAAATCCGCCAACGTCCCTTCCATCTGCGGAGGGTGTCCCACGGTGGTACACCTTACACACGGAGGATTTTTGCTCGATTAGCAGAATGTGAGGACAGGACGGCGTGCCGAGGGGCTCCGGCGCAGCGCATGCATTGCTGCAGTATGTCATGCATCTGCATCCGAAAAAAAAAGTGATACCTGTCATTACACTCGGTAGCCACACCGAAAAACAAACTTCTCCACTAACATTCACCAACTTACACCACGCTAGATTAAAAAAAAATGAATACATGTTGAAAATCCCAAGGTTCAAATTTATAAACGAACCAGAACCGCATGGGAGACCGATAACATTTCTCGGTTTATGTTGAACCACCACTAACACTTAACTAGTGCTGCTGTTTCCCGGCGCCCTTTAAGGTATAAATCGAACGCTTACCTCGCTCATGCTTTTAAAGGGGTTTTTGCACGGGTGCGGCACAACACGACACGGTACGGTCTGAGGATTTCACAGCTCGTTGATTGCCCACCGCCGGTTTGCAGTCCACACTTTGCTATCTGGCCAAGCAAACGGCTTTATAGAGTTCGGGGAGCAACTCCTCAATGTCATCACATTCCCACTAAACCAATGGGAAAGGCAATCGGCGAGGCTCCCTCGCAAGTTACCACCCAAAGCCTGTGCGAGAGTTGCTTTCAGTTCAAGTCGTGTGAAAAGCACGGCATTCGAGCGCAAATGCATCATTAACGATGCAGTGTGAGTGTCCGCGGGGATCTGTAATCTGATTTAAGTGCAGTATTTACTTTCCTACATTATCGCACGTTTTTTTTAATGTCTCTTCGGGTGGGGTTTCCTGTCCCGACCGAGGTGTGTGTGACTGTGTAGAGGCTCTGCGGTATACTCGGTACTCTGCGGTACACTCAGGCTGGGGTCCCGGGTCGCATATTCCCCTTTACGCCGCTTTTGTGGAGAAACTCCGCTCTTCCACTTCGTGCGCTGCATGTTACGTAAGGACATTTTCGTGTGACGCGGAGAAATCGTGAGGGGAATACAGGTGTAATACTAATATGGTCTAATTATTAGCAATAATAAAACGCGCAGACCTATCCTCTATCTGCAAAAAAAATACGTACTCCAAATTTCAAGTTTTTTAAAATTGTTGATGTTTTTTTCTAACCCAGATTAAAACGACAAGATAATCCCAATTTCTATACATTTTGGCATCACCGCCGCTTGAAACAATCTCATCCTTAATACAAACATTAACAATTAGATGCTGGGCATCTGCAGGAGGGCGCAGAGAAGCGGGCGTAACCGCGGCGTTGGCTGGGGGCTCGCTCCGCATGGTCCGCCGGGGACCTGACGGGATCGATTTTAGCCTGGATTGATATTTCCGGCCGCGGTAACCCGCTGTATTCCTGAGTCACCGCCACGATGCAAGGGGACAACATGTGGAGCTTGATCGAATAAAGTGATCAATAGGCATTACTTTATTACTTAAGGCAGTTCACAATGTTGGACTTTATACGTTTTTACAAGAGTGACGCTCTCCTAATATTAACTATTGATCTAACATTTGCTATGCAGAAAACAGGGTGATTGCTCATAAAAAAAAACATCAGAGAACGATTTCTGCTATTTTTCTATTTCACGCTCTGGACAGGGACATGAGTGCGATGTTTAGTTTCGTTGTACAGTGTACACAACATGACAATAAAGATACAGTGATTCCCCGCCTATCGCGGAAGTTACGTTACAGACTCAGCGAGGTGAAAATCCGCGATATAGAAAGACCATATAAATAAACATTTTTTAATAGTTTAAGCCTTAAGTACCCCTCCTGCTTTAAACGTATGTTAACTTATTAAAACACAATTTGTAAACACATATGATATGTGGATGTCGGGCTAAGGATATGAGTAACATAATAATAATAATAATAATAATAATAATAATATTATGCGTCCGGGAAAAATCCGCGATATATATCGGGGGCGCGATAGCTGAACGGCGATATAGAGGGGGATCACTTTATTCTATTCTACCTGATTGCCATATAAATGTTCAGAAGATGTGAGAGCTATTACAGAACTGGAAATTAGCGGGAGAACATTTTAATCTGAATTTGAGGAAGCACTTCTTTACACACCGTGTAGTTAGAGTATAGTGCAATCCTGCTAGTGTAGTGCAAGCTAAAACCCTTTAAACGGAGCTAGATAAGATTTTAACAACTCTGAGCTATTAGTTAAGTTCTCCCCAAACAAGCTTGATGGGCCGAATGGCCTCCTCTCGTTTGTAAAAAGAAAAAAAAAATGTCAGTGTCTTCCAATAGGCTGAATCTTCAAGAATATGTTTACAAGTCAGAGTACATCCTCATCTAAGAGCGAAGGTGAGCTGAAAGTGGAAGAATGGCTGTTCGCAAGCTTACCAGGCCTTATTTAGACTGTGCTACACCCTCAGACATACGTTTCACCAGAATCAGTCACAGTCAAACCAAGGTGTCTCTCCTCCAACCACAGGCCATACACACGGGCGGGTATGTTGTCTCTGGGGCCCCACTAAAAACTTTGAGGCCCCCTCTAGTGTAATGACTGTTTCTGGCCAACAGGGGGCCTCCAGTCCTCAGTTACCCCATGCAAATGCATGGTTGGAGAGGCTGTGAATAACGCCTCTGGCTGTTGATGGTTATTAAGATTCACACCACTGAGAGCCTGGCATCAGCAACACAAGCATCTAGTGGTCTCATATTAGAGGCAAATTTACTGACTCTCTCGGGGTGTCCAAAATATATACGGCATATCCTGTTGCCATGCAACCATCCCTGTCCCTTGGAGGGTCTTTTGCCCCATGACATGGGTGCGGTCAGCGGGGAAGAGTGCAGAGTAATGTCATGTATTCTCGGAGTGGAGGCGGTTACCCCTCCGTCACACGGTGAGAGTTCAGGGGTTTGTCTGCGAAACAACCAAACAACACAGAAGTAATTAGTACCCCGGGGAATTCTGGGTAATTTCTTGGTCAAGAGTAAAGTGGGGACCCCAGCTGGGAATGGAAATGTCTTCAGGGTACGAGTCTGCGTCCTTAAGCAGCTCACGACCTCCTCTGATGGCTTCCTGCCTCGGGATTGGTCGTGAGAGCTGAGCGCAGGTCTGCGTGACTCCGCTCCGCCTGGCGTTTACAAGGGCCGCGATTCCAGGCGCCCAGAACGAGCCCGCGAGGAATGCAAGGTGAGACCCAGTGGATAAACAATGGAGACCTCTGTAGAGGTCCTCTGCTTTTGCTCAAACTGGGGGGGGTTGGGCGATCTGACGTGACCCATTCTATTTGATTAATATAGATTGTGTTTGGCTCCAGGGGACTTTGATTGTGGATTTTCAATGTGGACTTGATTGTAAGTTTAGCAAACAGAAAGTATCTGCCAGATACATGTCCTGTCATGGTCTGCTAACAGCTGGCCTACAGGACCTAAACTGTGCATCTTCTCTGAGTCTTAATTGCTCATTTCCTTGACTGATGGTAAAATGCTGAAAAGGCAAAATAATTAGCTACCATCTTGCTGGCCCCGTGACCTTTGCCGTGCGCCATGCTACCTCCTGCTTTGTGTGTGACAAACGGCTTGCACTGAACACAAGTTTCGAAATGTTCTCTTTCATAATTACATCACGGTATATACACCAGTCTGTCTGATAAATGTCAGATTTTTTACAAATAACTTTCTGAAACATGCTGATTCTCTCTCATTTAGTGCACAGATTGACAGCAAAATTCATCTAGTTTTACTGCAGAATTCTGTCAGCGCTGATTCTGCCCTCTCTATCTATCTATCTATCTACAGTATCTATCTATCTATCTATCTATCTATCTATCTATCTATCTATCCTTACACCACTACACCACCACTACTGCTCTTGCTGTTCTGCAGTAAATTTTAAAGAATATGTTTTTTGAATAGTACATGACAGCATTTTTCGAGAGCAGTTTGGGCGAAAGTGTAAACATCAAACCACTGCAGCTGTGAGACCTCCGCAGAATGCCTGGAGCAGGACCTGCAGCCCTAATGAGCTCAGCCCAGCGTTTACGTCGCCCGGCACTAATTAACCACCACGCACGCCAGCTTCGGCTCCTTGGAGTCTCTGTGTCTCCGTTTGCTTCCGCCAAGTGCTTTCAGAACCTTGGCCCCTTTCTCCAGACCTCTGCCCCCCTAACCCAAACCGGGACCCTATGTCCCCTCCCTGGGTCACATGACTCGTGTTAACTCCAGGGCCACCTCGTCATCAGCGCCGTCCCCCATCACATGACCACCGATGGTCCATTTCTGAGTCCTGGCCTTAGCTCTATAACGCTGTTAAATATTTATACCCTGTAAATATACGCTGGGCTCCTTTGGCAGGAACCACATTTGCTAACATATATCCGCACAGTCAGTCTAGCCTGGATCCTTTCTTCATGCGATGCTGGTGTTGCTGCTGCCCACAGATCTGGCCTTTATTGCCATTTGCGCTATTATTGCCGCTGTTAATACCCATTATTTATCATTGTTTATTACTCTGGAATTTATTATTCAATCATTCATACTATTTATGTGCAGCTCTGCTGCTTCCGTCATTGTTTACATTTTAATTGTTTGTCAGTGTAGCTGGTTTTTTTTCCCGCACTTGTCATGTCCATCTTTGTACTTTATATATTTAGCACCGTAGTCCTGGGGAACATTATTCCACGCCACTGTGTGCTGTGTTACTGTATATGGTTGGTATGACAATAAAGCCCCACTTGACTTGAGTTGATTTATGCTTCTGCGCTGTGTGAGAAATCTGCGCTGTGCCTTTAAGTGAGGTCGCCTTGTTAGAGCACCGGAGTCATTCTGGATTGACAGAATGTTCCGCCCTCAAACCTGTGTCGTTCGATGAGATATTTACTACTCAAATCCCAGATCTACTTTGCCATAATAAATGTGCTCTGGTTCTGATCTAAACTGACCCACTGGACCGGAGGCTTCGCTCTGATTAATTAATGCTAACGATAAAGTAATCATTGGGGTCAGGCCATCCGTCTTCTTTAGGGGCCTCTGTGCTTAGATCACGCCAGCCTCCACTCACCACTGTTTGAGCGTGAAGAGATTTAGTGTCGCTAAGCTGCCCTCGCACGCCAGCGCCGAGACCCCGGGACGCACTTGCTGTCTCCCCGTGCCAATGGGCCGCCTGTGCCGCTACGCCAGGTTTCCTGCAGTGGGCTCTGCTGCATGGTGGACAGGGCGGCGATAATTAAATCGAAGTCCCAGTCACCCAAAGTGCTGACTGAGGGCAGAATTGCCCCATTTTCATTTCAGTGCTTCTGGTCAGTCCTGTCACACTCGTATGTTGGTAATCGATGCCAGCTGCACTAGACGAAGTCCGCTTGGTGTGCACAACGCCAACCCACCTCTGCTCTACCACAATCTTACTCCAGGCACCATGGTGGGAATCAGGGCAAGTCCTCAACTGGTCTGATGACGTCTTCATTGCTACCTTCTTCCTATAGCCAATCTCCTTCAAATCCTGGTCCCTAGCGTCCCATGGTAATGCTGTGTTTTGGGGTGTAAATAATGACTAGCAGCATTACGCAGTTCTCAGAAAGCATTGTTGTATCACCATTTCCATAGCAACAGGGTTAATGGCAAATTCATGGGTAATTAAGAACTGTTCTTTAAAATAAACTTTAAAGATTTCAGAACCACAAGGGCAATGATACATCAATAAATGTTGATAAATTCTTCTTTTCATAGATTTCATGCCCAAATCATAACAGAAATATCTCCTGGTGAGGTCAGAAACTCTTTTCGAGGCGCGTGCAAGTGTGTGGTATGCAGATATAGTACAGCTATGACCAACATATACATAAATAAACAGCCCATTTTGGATGAAATTCCCCTAGCTGTTAGCAGATTGGACATAAATTCGCTGCACAGGCAATATTGTAAACAGATAGTGATAGAGCGGTAATTAATCTAAATCTAGCTCTGCGGTCCCTCCCCAGGATGCAGCCACAGTGAAACCACAAGCATTAGTTCATACTTTGACAATCAGTGGGGGGATCCAGAGAAAGATTTTGGTCCTTGTTTAGAGAAAAATCCTACCAACAGATCGAGGCGCTATCCATATTTATAACCAACATAAAGAGTATGAGCTCCTGTGTGACTGAGTGAGTGGGCTATTGAGCCGTCAGCCATATTTGTTTGGGGGGTGGGGGGCGTAATTGCTGACTGAGTCGTCAGCAATTCCCAGTACGACACCCGTCTGAATTTTTCGTGCTTTCGCTAAACTCACAAATCAATACTAGTGCCCCTTCAGGGGCTCGACGGCTCGCTCGCTCGCGAAGGGGATCGTGCGGATTTGCCGGCCCAGCCGTGCACGGCCATTGGGCATCTCCGTGTCCGCCCTGTCGCAATTCGCCCGCTCCGAGAACCTTCCCACCATGCCCTCTGATTCGCTCAGCAGTCCTGAGGGACCAGAGCCAAAGTTACGTCCAGGCTGGGAAAAACACTTATCGAGCAAAATAAGAATTAAAAAAAGAAAAAAAACAGCCCAGTAATCAAAGCTAGCCATGCGAATAATTACAAGGAGTAATTGCAGGGAAAACATAAAGGAAATGAAAAGCTTTTAAAGAAACTGCCTACTCAGGGCAGCCGGCGTCTGGTCCAGGGTGGGGTGGCGGGGGGTTGGAGACCAGCCCGTGCTGAGAGGGGGGGTTAGAGGTCAAAAAAGAGGGTGGGAAGCGGCTTTCAGATCTATACTGTGCAGCCCGACTCGTTTATGGTGACTGCCACCTTATGGCGTTTTTTAGTATTAACAAAAATATGCACCTGTGCCGCACAAACTCAGGGTCACATATGTGTGTCTAAGCTGAATCGATGGCTTTCTTGGTGCTTAGATTAATTGATCTGGGTGACAAGTGTGAAAGAATGGATGTTTTTTTAAGCAGTGACCCTGTAAAACAAATGAATGAATATGAATTACGCTGAAAATAACTGAATAAATGAATCTGAGGCTGGGCAGCAATTTGCTACATTGTCTACGTGATGTTCAGTGCTTTACCACATCACTGACCTCGGAGACGGGTCACCCGCCATGCTGCCCGATATGGTGCCTATCGTGTTGCCTGATATACCTGTCACGATGCCTGGTATGATTCCCGTCATGATACCCGATATGATGCCCGTCGTGGTACCGCTCATGGTTGTGGTACCCATCATGATACCCAGTCTTGGCTCGATCAAGCCAGCGGTGATGAGCTGCTGAACGACCAACATTGCTCCAGCTCCTAGAAGCCAGTTGGCCAGGCCGAAACGGGCCAAGTTCTTATTTCATTAGAATTTATTTACATTAGTATTATGGATAAATTACCATTTTAAGGTGTAAAATGAATTGCTTTAGAGTACAAGCGGCCAGTAAGCAAACTGCTAAATATCAGTCTTCCTTGGAACACCCTGCATCATTTGACACGGCCCAGTGGGCAACACTGAGTAGCTTCCCCGCGTGTCTCTCTGAAGATGTGTTTATGTGTTTGTCTTGGATGTGATCTGTGATTCTGGCATGACTGTCAGCAGATGGGAAGCTTCTCCCTCAACGGGGGGCTGAAGGCAGCGCTGTATAGGCTCAGGGGTGGGAACGAGGCCAAGATACCAGATTCTCTGATCTGAGCTTCTTGGCGACCGGGATGAAGGCCTTAACCCCGTCCCTGGTGGGCAACTCGACATCCAGCTAAGACTGATTAATGTTAACATGATGATGATTGCAATATGAAACTTAGGCAGAGAAGGCCTAACAGACGGTCCCGGCCGCAAGTCTCAGCAGGGATCATACTATTGTACCTTTAAGTGAACACATTTACAACAGGGACAGGGCTGATTGTAGGATTTTTTTAAATGTGAGAGACATAAGAGGGGCCATAATTCATACAGAGGAGCCAACCTTAATGTTAGCCAATGATATGCTTTGAATTTGTGAGTGACGTGAGATGAGGCATTCCTGGGGCCAATCGGCTTTCACCTAGGCCCCTGTGGCCCCGCCCCTGTATATGTTTCTAATATTATACTATGAAAATGGGGGAAAACACAAACTGTGTGGGGGCTTCTGAGACATTGGAGGGGGGGGGGGTTTACTGAGCCTGAATTCACACAGGTGGCTTGTCTCCAAGAATAACACTGATCCCAGGTCAGCAGTATGTCAAGTACCCATGTAACGCCATCAGGGCCGGTTCAACCTCTTCCGGGCTTAATCTGATTAACCTCGTTGTCATCTGTCACTTTCCTACCCATTCCTAAAGGCTGATCAGTAGGGGTGCCCCCTGATGGCCGCTGGGCCTTAAGCAGCCGCTCAGTTTGCTTCTGCCTTGGGTCGGCCCTGCACACCATCAGCTCTGGCTGGGTATATTCAGCAGTTCAGTCCTACATGGATGCAGCCCGTCGAGATGGCAATAATCACCGTCTTGGATGTATTAATAGGAGAAGTTGTGGGCGAGTGAGAGGGGCGGTATCTCACCATCAGCTATCGTGGGATCAGCAAAGCTGGGGGTGGCTGATTCATTATGGCCCCCTCTTGCTCCCCTCAGCCAATTACATTAGTGGGCCCTGCTCGCTTCCCAGCGCCATTTATGGGATTGAATCGCTTAGGCAGGCAGAGCCGCCGGACGGTCCCTAAAAGCAGCGGGATCTAGATGCCGCCCTGCCCCAACTCTCCATGAATAACCTGTATCTGACTCCAGATTATCTCCTCGCTCTGATAAGTTGTGAAAATTGCAAACGGTGAGAATAAAGGGGGGCCGGGTGTGTGGGTTTTGCCAGAACAGCGCCCTCTACAGTGATGGATGGAAATGCAGATTTTATCAGCATCTTTGTGAAAGGGGATTCAGTATGAAGCAGACACAGGGTCGGCCCAACCCTTTTCAGGGCCCACAAGTAAAATGGTTAAGTGATTAATCCAGTGGTCATTTGTCATCTTCCTTTCCATTCTGACAGGCTGATCAGATGGGGGCGCCCCCTGGTGGTCACTGAGCCCTAAGCAGCCGTTCAGTCCGTTCACGCCTTGTGCCGACCCTGGCCGGACACATCGATCCTGCAAGATCGATGACATGGCCCACCGGCTAATTTGACATGGTGTGATTTAGCGAATCCTTTAGCGCAACGCGCAGGCGCCTGATGTCATACCTTTCAGCAGAAGCATTCAGCCTGAATGTGTTGGCAGGATCAGTATCCTGCTTCCATCTGCTACGATCCACAGCTGTATGCATCAAGCTGACATTCATCCAGATGTGGAAATATGGTGGAATCATACACAGCTGCAGTGCCCTTAGAAGACTGACTTAGAACATACAGTAACTCTTAGCTAAGCGTGGCTTTTCCCTCCATTCGAAGGCCTCTTGGGATCAATGGGTACCTCAGTAGTATGTGGACGTAAACTGGACTTCCTGCATCACATGACTCCCTCCAGTACCGCCCAAACCCTCCCACTGCCGACTCCATCGCGTTCCACCTGACCCTGTCTCATCTGGAAAAGAAGAGCACCTATGTAAGAATGTTATTCTTAGACTTCGGCCCGGCATTCAACAGCTCATGGGAGTTTGACTTACACAAAAATTTGTGATTTGAGGGCAGAATGAAAAATGATTGGTTCAGAGAGATAACCAATTAGATTGTAGAGGAGGTGGGTCCAAGCAACTAGAGGAGGCAGGACAAAGACATCTGATTGGTTGGACCCAAGGTTCTATATTCCTCCAAATTAACTGAAATTGACTAATCTGAATGACTTGATATACCATACATTATAGTACATGGCATAATAAGACAATTGGCCTGGATATTTTTGATAAAGAATAAAAAACAGATTCTGACCATGTTTAAGGTGGTTAAAGTCATGGACTTAGGTCTGCAGAACAAACTGTGAGGTATTACCAAATCCTGCCATGGGACACCAACATAACACCAATCAGTTCTGGTGCCTGAATGGGCTGTGCGTCGTACGTGGGGGGCACAATTTAACTAACCAAGAATAATACTAGTAAAACTGTTATGACAATGTTAAAACAGCAACTGAAAGACACTCGTCGGTGAAGCAAATGATGGTTTTAACTTAAAACGGGCCAAGAAGCCGATCCTGACTGACCTGTCAGAAGAGCTGGAATCTGCGCCGCTGACTGGAATTAAATCTGTTTATCCAGTATAAAATATTGTCTAATGTACATTTTACCACATTTACTTAGATTTGCTTTCAATGGTCTACAGTCGTAAGCTAGTTGGTCAGAATTCTGAGACTCCGCCCTCCTCCAAGTTAACGTTAATTTTTAGAAGTCAAGTATTTTGCCTTTTTCATTTGCTGTTCAATATTAAGCTAGTTTTAATATCAACATGGAATGAATTAATTTCAAATCAGCTTTTTATCTACTTTTACAATTTATGCAATATTTACGAAGGCCCAGGAACGTCATTAGGCCCGTTTTACAGGGGCTTTAGCTTTAGCACCCCCAAATAAATGTGTATTTATCGGCTTAAATCATAAATATTTTGCCATCACCCCCCCCCAGTGAAAACTTACCCCACCTATCCATTCATCTCTAATTATGCCCCTGCATAGACCTATTTATTTACTTCTGGGAGCTTGTCTTCCCATCTTAATATTACAGGATAAGTCTTTTTTACTGTACATGGACTTTATATATTGACTAACTATAAA
Source organism: Mormyrops attenuatus (assembly GCA_026777985.1). Classification (NCBI taxonomy): domain Eukaryota; kingdom Metazoa; phylum Chordata; class Actinopteri; order Osteoglossiformes; family Mormyridae; genus Mormyrops; species Mormyrops attenuatus. The sequence continues at coordinate 3,134,367 of JAODKC010000065.1, read as the reverse complement.
CCTTAATGAGACAGACACATTCAGTAAAGTGCGGTTTAAGCAATGGACTATGGGAGATTTTCAGATTATGTATTTCTATACAACTTCATTAATACTGGCACTGCGTCCATTCACCACCAGCTATTGAACGTGAAGTATACATGCCAACAGTCAAATATTCATTAATTTTTGCCCATAAAATAATATGGAAAACCAATGGGTGTGTAAAAGTCACTATACACTCAAATTGCTTAGCCAATATCTCATTGCAGCAGAAATGGCCTTTTTTCTTAGATATTGACAAGATTTAGCACACATAGTGAAAGGGGCTTGAAATGCAAAAATGATCGGTGTGCATCTCTGCCTGTGGACATCAAAGGTCTGTGATTAAAAACTGCCTCGCTGGCTTGTAGAAAGATATTCCAGCTGGAAGACTGAATTTCAAAAATACAGCCAACTTTACCACAATGACAGGATTCTCATGGACAAGTCATTTTGAGAGTTTGGGAAAGCTCGTTATGTCAGGTTTGGGATCGTAACGTCTGTGGCCGCAAGACCCTACAACGGAACTGGAAAAATTATGAGGACCCCTCCACCCTCCATTGCAGACATCTTCCTCGAGCGCTGCATCTGCAAATCCTCCACCAATGTGGAGGACCCCTCCCACCCTTTACACCCTCTCTATGTCCCTCCCCAATCTGGCAGAAGGTACAAGAGCTTGTGGGAGTTTTACTTACACAAAAATGTTGTAAGGGCAGAATGAAAAATGATTGGTTCAGAGAAATAACCAATCAGATTGTAGAGGAGGTGCGTCCAAGCAACTAGAGGAGGCAGGACCAACCAATCAGGTGTTTTGGCCTCCTCCAACCAATCACACCTCCTCTACAATTTTATTGGTGATCTCTCTGAACCAATCATTTTTCGTACAGGAACTTTATAAACCCCATTATAAACCTGGCTTACCATCAGCACTGGCCACTTTATCCAGTGGACATTGCCCACACTGTACTTTTCCCTACATCAGTGTCATATCTGTCATATTGCTCCATTTATTATTTCTTTTTTGCTTTTTTATATTTATTTTCCACAGTATCTGTTATATTATGTGGGCACCCCCAGCTCCCCTGTGTGTTAGTGCACGTATATTCTGTATTATTTTTATTTATTACCTATTATTCTCCTTTGCTCCCCCTCCCTCATGCGTTGCACTTGTCGTGTTTACAGTCTCTGCCCTTTATGTATATATACTGCACCGCGGTCCTGGGGAACGTTATGCCGTTGTATGTTGTGGATTGTATTTAGATGGTGTAACAATAAAGACCCAGTTGACTTGACTTGACTTGAATTTGTAATCGCTGACAGCGATGGTACTGAGAATCATAAAACTAGTTATGATATGAAGCAGGATGATTTTTAAAATCTCGGCCTGTTGCATTATTCGATGAGCTCAGCATCCTTATGAATGAGGATAAGTGGTAGCCTGGCTATGCAAAGTCCGGAATATCCCAGGGGAACCGGGGATGTACTCAGGAGCAAGAGTTGAAATGGTCTCTAATTTCTAGCTGTACAAGGATATCTAAGCACCTAACTCTGCCTCAGCTTCTGTTTCATTCAATAACAGTCCCTGCCAGAAAATGAACGGCACTTTCAGGGCCCGTCCGCATTAAGATGTTTTCATTCAGTACCGCAAAAATTTTCTTCCGATTTAGCCTTCCGTCTGCACTGCCACGGATCTTTTTTCACCGCTGTCCAGCAGCTAATCTTTCTGTGATATTTTGCATGTGATACATGCATTTACTTTAAACACATGGTTGTGTGTGAGATTAATCACAGTCAAGCATTTATAAAAACATAACTTTATTACTAATCAAAGTCAAAATGATTCAAAGCATATACTTCACCACTTATAGAATTACAAAAAAGTTTTGTTTGGACAAAAAAACATGCAAATGACACATTGTGCAACAAACAAGATATAAAGTGCAGCACTTCTAAAAATATATTATAAAAAGCTTTAATTAAATGTGCAGATGAAAAATGCCAGAGATATATACAATAACAACCACTGTAATTGCTGCGTCATTTGCCTTTTACACGGAGCAGTGTGAACGCAGAAGTTTTTTTCAACACTAGCGATAATGGTAACTAGCGATAATGGTAGTACGGATGCAGATATTTTCTTTCAGAAACTCCCGTGACGTAGCCTCAGAATGCCTGTACTATCAGCCTATGCTATCAGCCTTGGCTATCAGGCTAGGCAATCAGCCTCAGCTATCAACTTGTGCTTTCTGGCTATGCTGCCAGTAAAATGCTATCATCCTGGGCTATAATTGTGCACCGTCATGCTATTAGCCTATGCTATTATCCTCCGCTATAAGGCTAGGCTATCAGGCTACGTCACCATCTTTTGGTATCAGCTTATGCTATCAGCCTCAATCTATCAGCCTCAGCTGTCAGCCCGTGCTATCAGGCTATGCTATCAGCCAACGCTAATAATCTATGCTATTATCTTCAGCTATGAAGCTAGGCTTTCAGGCTACGTCACCATCTTTTGGTATCAGCTTATGCTATCGGCCTCAATCTATCAGCCTCGGCTGTCGGCCCGTCCTATCACGCTACGCTATCAGCCAATGCTACTATTTTGCCATATTATCCTCAGCTATGAGGCTAGGCTATCAAGCTACGCCACCATCCTCAGCTATCAGCCCATGCTATCTGACCAGGGTCTCTGCGTGACCTGAGGAAAGGTGGAAGAAAGAATGGTGACGACATTAAACCCGCATTTTAGAATCCGGCGTGCTACCATTTAGAATATAATACTGTAAAGACAGATCTTCGGTGATCCCTCATGTGACCGTGTCTTCTATTTGTTTGTGGGTGCTTAATGCGGTGTTAAAAAATCATTTATATTGGGGGGGGGGCATCATGTACTGCAGCATGCCAATTTAATTATCCCGAACGCTGCCTCAGCTAACTAGTAGTCATAATCCTGGGAAGAACGGACGGGCGCAGCATGGAGCCAGAGCGCAGGAAGACATCGCCTCATGAAAGAGAGGAAGAAGAATCAAGACCAGGCCAACTCCCCGCGAATCGAGGCAATTAAGCTGCCGTGATCAGCCACACAGCCTGGGAGAGGGCGCACCCCTGGGCGCGAGCTGGGGGTCAGTGTGGGTTCATGTCAGGGCGCCCAGCAGCTGGGAGCTGGTGCAGTTACAAGGTCCTTTAAGAATCTTATGGAAAAAGAAATGTGTGATTGTCAGTCATTCAAGTGACGTTAAAAATACAACCTCTCCCTGGGTTATGACAGGGTTACATCCCCACAAAGCTATCATAAGGTGAAAATGCATTTTAATACAACAAACATCATGGCCTAGCCTATATGGCCTACCTTTAACACGCTTAGAAAACATAAATTAGCCTACAGTCGGGCAAAATCATTAACACATAGCCTATTTTATCATAGAGTGTTGAACAGCGCACGTAATTTATTGAATAATGTACTGAAAGCGAAAAACATTTACCGATCGTAAAGTCGAAATATCGTAACACGGACCATCCTAACCTGGGGAGCCTCTGTATATTAGAATTCACTTTGTTGGCCTGGAATTTGTATTGGCAGTATTTCTGTAATCATACACAGACAATACAGAACAGAAATGTAAATTAATAAAGTAGATGCAAAAACATGAGCAATAGTGCAAATCAGTACACAGTATGCTCAGTACGTTGGTGTTTGCAAAATGTGCAATGTGTACAAGTGTCCGACTCGATGTGCAAGTTTGAATACCTGCACCACATATGACATAATTTCAATTAACATTATAATTCAGTGACGAATTCGTCCTGCCGAGGGAATTAATCATTTTTACCATGGATGGATATTGGTGCTGCTGTTGTTGTTGTGTGCTGCTGTTCATTAGAATGGTTCACTTTCTGGCTGTGATTGGGTCATTAGCGGCCCCCGGGGTCACTCAGATATTTACCCAGCATGCCTTTCTCTGCTGTCTGACCTCTGCTCAGGGCTCCTGCCACCGCCTCCCCCCAACCGTCCCAGTTTGATGCCAAAGGAAGGGAACTGCACATTCCCCAATAAATCCTATTAAAGAACTAAAAATAAAATGAGTCCAGGGCCCCAAAGAGGACTTCAGCACAAAACCTCTGAGTCGATTTACTTTCAGCATTTCTGATTATTTTTTTTCCTGCTTCTCTGTTATAATTTTGTATTTCAGCAAAACTGAAAATGCCATTTGGGGCCTAAGGTACTTCAAACATGGAAAGTTGCAGACCTTGCAGCAAAAAAATAGGCCCAAAAGCGACCCCCACCCGCCAGGTCGGCGAGGACACAGGGACGGCGTGGGTCTTTTAAGAGACTGACATCTCTCTCTACAGAGCTGATCAGATCTGGCCCGGGTTACACTTTGGTGGGGGATGTTCTCTGTATCCAGGGGAATCACAGCAGATCTGGGGAACCAGAGAGAAGAACCTCCACTGGATTTGTTGTTTTTGGGCCCCCACTGAAAAAGTCACTTTGGGCACGCCTCCTCCGCCAGATGTTTCACATAATGAATAAATACCTAGCGAGTACAATCAACATACCATAGCTAACTCTTTAGCGGAACATGTTACTTCAGCATCCACTAAATAAAGAATGTTTATTTTATATGTAGTGTAGTAACTGTTTATGGCCAGCAGGGGGCCCCCAAACTTGGTAAACACCATGCGGTGGGGGCCTGATCCTGGGACAGCGCCACACAAATAGGGCATATGGACAGACTGGTTTTTCCTTCGCTGCTTGTACTCCTGCGCTCATGTGCTTGTAAATGATCCTGCTTTACCATCATCTTCGCTAATTTGCTTATGAAAGTAACATATTGAGCGTCTCCTGTGCAGGAGTGAGAAAGGCGCTGTGTGAAAACGATGCTAGAAACAGAGGCTCTGTACAAATACGCAAGGCGGCGTGTGCCGTGCTCGTGCAGAAAGCACCATGGCTCACGGTTATGAAGGTACAAAGGTGAAAAAATTTAAAAATAGACAGCAGAAAGCCAAATAGTGAAATATCATTATAATTAAATGATTGACAGAAAAAATGTCTCACTTTGTTCTTAAATAACAAAAGCAATTAGAGATACTCATTTTAATAAAATAGGGTTTTCAAAAAAAATAAAAATAAAGTACTTGTTACAGTATTCTCCATGGAGGAGGTTCCTGGGAATTCTATCTTCCAAATCGCACTGAATGTTCATGATGAAATCCTTCACACCGCTGATGTCACTCATACAGCAAGAGGGCAATTCATCTCCATTCTTCTCCGCATCTGTGGTGCCAGTCTACGGTAGCACAGTACTGGGGCCCTCTGATGGCTCGTCCAGGTGGGGGGCACTCTCGCACCGGTGGGCCGGGTCACACGATGGTGGCGTACCGAGCCTTCTTCATGCCGCTGTGCTGTGTGTACAGGTTGCCGGGGCTGCCAGCATCATGGACACTGATGGCATTTGGAATCTGCAGGGGTGAGGGTGGAGGGGTCAAAGGCCATGCCAGGAGGACAGTGCTGGCGATGCTGCAAGCCTGTGCTCCCCCTGCTGGTCATGGATGGAACTCAGAATCGTCTCTTTTTAAGAGAGTGGGCCAATAAGTACAAGACTCATTTAGATCTTAACTATAAGGGTTTGTCTAGCTAAAGCTTTAGCTAAGTATTAAATATATATATTATATGTATTATAAACTGGCTCCAATGTAATATCATCTCTAAATATCCTGATGTTACACTGAGATTATGCTTTAGACACCTCCAGCACAGGTGTGCATCTGGAGGACAGGAAGTGGACACATCGTCGTCCTTCAGCACACAGCTAATGTCTCATCAAGGCAGAAACGTTTGTGTCGGTTTGGAGGATGACTGGGCCAGGTCGAGCTCATCTTACCTGCAGGCCGTTAATGGAAGCCGACTCGGACATGACACTGTCGTTAAGCTGGCCATTGGCGGCACCTTAAGAGAGCGTGAGAGAGAGTGATGCCCCTTATCAATTATCCTTTTTGAGAATATCATCCATGTGTGGTCACAGCACTGATTTTCCAAGATGGCTGACAGGGCCACCGCGTCATGTGACTTTAAAGTAGCCGTTTACAGCTAGAAGATTCATTAGCATGGTCGGTGCACAAACGCAGCATTTTCAGCCTTTTACACAAGCCCGCTCACGCATGAATCACTGATCCACAATCAGTGAAAATCCATGTGCCCCCCCACCCTTCCTGACCTTAAGATGCACCTCACAGGGCATCTGCTGGGACTCCACAGACCCCACCCTGTGGCTGAGACTCACCCCCAGCGTGGCTGTCGGTGGCGTAGCCCAGGTTGTCTGCACCCTGCTCTCTCTCCCTCTGTGCCTTCCTGGGGTCAACAAAGGTCAAAATACCAAACCAGCTTAATATCTCTATCAGGTCTTGATCTGCTGAAATAATTTAAATTAGCACTCCAAACCCAAACGTTCCCTAGGTGATATACACCATCATACCCCCAGCTTTGTATCTGAAATTAGCTTTGTATCAGCTTTTATCCAAAACTCTTACTTCATTTCTTCTTCGTATCTGGAATCTATAATAGAAGGAGACAAAGGCCGAATGAACACATTTTGTCTGCAGTTGAATCAGGTCGAGTCAGTCAGACCTGATGAACCAACCCAAACCCTAATCACTACACCCCCACAGTGCAGTGTGGGGTAGAAGGCATCCTAACAAGCGTTCAGCGTGTTCAACACGCACCTAGTATCCAACAGCAGAACAGAAAAGTCCTGCACTGAAGTCTCTTCGACTTTCATCTCCATACTCTGTACGTGCATACAGACATTCCTCACTTAACGACCGAGTTCCATTCCTACGACTAGATTGTTAAGTGAATCGGTCGATAAGCGATATTTCAAGCATTCTGTACTGGTAGTGGGTTTGTGTCAACCATCTTTAGATATTGTTTCAATGTCATCTTTGCACCATTTATAACAATTTTAGTACATTTATAAATGTTTCCAGCAGGTGATTGTTTTTATTTATTTTCGTCAACATCGTGTACTATGGGGCACATGATAAAATATCTATAAAAATCTATAAACAAAATATGTAGCATTGGAGATTGCGAAGGCTAGTGTAGTGAATGGTGAGCGACTGCGGGAACAAGACTAAGACTGAGAAAGGGTGATGAGAGATGAGATGCTTGGCACTGAGACGCCGCGCTTACAGTACCACAGCACATACAATACCGACTGACCGGGGAGCTGTTCATAAGTCCAGGTAGGTCGTTAAGTGAGGAGGTTATAACATGATCTAAGGAGTATCGCTCAGAAAGAGACTGTAAGAAGGCTTTGTGCTTTTTTTTAAGCCCCTCTAATTCACACATAGTGCAGCTGGATGTGTTTGAACCTGTGCAGCCGCTGTGCTGTTAATCTGCCCGGGTCCACGAACAGTGTTTTACCGTTGTCATCAGCGGCAAAGCGGTGGAACAAATCAGCAATGAAAAAAACTGCAGGCTGTGTTAAAGCGACATTAAGCCTCGGATCCTACAGAGAACTGCATTAGTTTCCTTGTTATCGGATTCATCCAGGCTGTTTTGGGAAGTGACACTGAACTTCTTCCAGGGAGGCCTTTTTCGAGAACTTCAAGGGACATCATCCCAAGCTACCGATTGGGGGGGGGGGGGGGGGGATGGGTGATCCCTTATTGGCCTGCTGCTAAACAGGGAAAATTGCTAATCTCCCGCATAGCGAGGCTAATCATTGTAATGGTAGACTAGGGTTGTGTCAGGTTGTGGTAAAATACTTTCAGCCTGGCTTTCCTGCCTTCATGAATTTTGTGACTGGTACATTTTATTGAGTTTGGAAATCAGTAAAATATTACACAGTTCTTGATTTTAAATCCATCCTTAAAACAAAAGAATCTGTCGAATCTGTCTTTTGTTTACACACACACACACACACACATATATACATATATACACTGTGTGTGTGTGTGTATATATATATATATATTGGTCTTCACAAACTGTCTAACAGACTTGCATCACACATCACTGTATTGCCATTGACTTTTTGGGTCAGAGCTGTGTTTTCACTCACTGGTGTCCTAGGATGTTACAGTCATCTCATTTACATGAGCTGAGTAAGCTTTGGCTTGAACCCGATCCGGCCCCCAGCTGTCACGACAGCCAAATAGGCCCATTGCTGGCTGCACCCCATGCCATAGCTTTGCCATTGACTCATTAACATATGCAAATTCATGCTGTGGCCCTTCTCATTGAGCACCCCTAGAGGGCGACAGTGAGCAAGACCTCCAGAGCCACTTAGGGCTCTACTATCTTGGCCTGTTGCTCCTGCAGGAGGGAGCAGGAAAATAACCTACGTGTGGAATTTTTCCTTTGGCAGTAGCAGCAGACAACGACGATGATGATAATGACCAGCAGCAAGACGACGCCCACGGTGACTGTGACGGCGATGACCACAGTCAGGTCTATGTACTGCGGTCGGGCCACTGGGAGAGGGCGAAAAAGGGAAGCAGGAGGAAAACAAGAGGAGAGGTGAAATGTGTCACAACACACCCAAACGCACACCCAGAGACCATGGTGACAGTATCCACGTGTCTCCATGGGAACCGAAGGCCATCTCATTCTTATGGTTTTGCATCCAAGGACAGATAGTTGGATAGTGGATGAAGATTTGGACTGGAAGGTCACAGTCAGTAGCCGGGTTCACGGGGTCCTCAGAGCTGAACTTGCCGTTATGAGGTTCATCCCTCAGCGTCATACAAATGCTGCCCCCCCCCCCCCCCCAGCCCTGGGAGCTCAAACACTGCAAATTTCTCTTCCAAATCTGTGCTAACTGACTCATTCACTTGGTCATACTGACATTCTGGCCTCGGGCAGCTGAATCGCTGCTATTGCTGCTGTTATAATAATAATCATCATAATAATAACTATCATTAATAACCAATGGGGCGCTTCAGAGGGTCCAGAGTCTCGGGTTTGAGTTGGAGGACAGGTTAACAAACACCGAGGCCATTCAGTCCCTGGCTGGGTGGCCGTGAACCCATCTGAAGGGTCAGCGTCACATTTGTTGGGTGAAACGTTGATTTTCAACCATTTTCTACCTTTAGGTGACCTGCCCTGCGGAGCCAGGGGTGTGTGTATGTTAGGGAGGTCTGTACCGTGAACCGAAACATTCCGACGCGCTGAGAGATCAGATCACATGGCACGTGACATCAGGTAACGGGATGCTGTAATCTCTAGCAATCTCATTAGCATCTAATTCAGCCCCATCTCTGAGTAGGACCGGGGTGATATGGAGCAGGTGGGGACTAAAGTGCTACTTTAGGGTTGAACCTCATTAACCAATGATATGTTTTGAATCAGTAAATGAGAGGATAGGGGGCATTCCGGAGGCCAATCAGCTTTCAGCTGGAAACAGTGTCCCTGAGGCCCCATCCCTGTATATGCCCCTGAGGCCCCGCCAGTGTCACCCCTTTTAACTGCTGCTCTGCGGCCCCTCAGGCGGAGTCTCTCACCGACAGTGAGGAAGGCACTGCTTGTCAGAGGAGTGGTCAGGGCGGGCACTACAGCCAGGCACCTCACGTTGATGCTGTCGCTGGCGAAGAAGCCCAGCGTACTCGTGGAATCAAAGAGGTCCTGTCCGGCCGGCAGAGAACTGATGTTGTAGCTGTCCACATTGGCTATGCTGCCCCCTACAGTCCAGGATATAATAGCTGCAGGGTACCATCCCAGGGCACTGCACTGGAAGTAGACCAGGTCTCCTTGTGTAGCGGTCTTGTTCATGTCAGTGATGTCCACTGTCCCACTCACTGGGGGGGAATACAGGAAAGTTATTAAAGAAGAATCTGTGGTTCTAAGCCTAATAAAGATACAGAGTAAATCACATGTTAAATCTGACACTGTTATCTTGTCACATCTCTTGCATAAATGGAGTCAATTGAAAAGTGAGTGAGCACACACTGTGAATTTAACATCATTTAAAAGATTATAATAGTGCTACTCTAACCAAGTCTTTCTATTGGCCAGAAGTAGCAACGACGTTACACAGGTGATTTTATTCCCCAATTTGACAAAACACATCCGTCATGAGGTCCGTACCACTGAGTCGTTCCTAAAAATCGCCGGGTTCGATCTTTTGGAGCACGGATGGAAGCCGGATTCCCAGACTTGTCCTGCTCACCGACGATCCCAAATCCTGATTTTACTCTGACGGCCACAATGACGCATCTCGGTCACTGTCCCTGACGTACTTGATATTATGGGATGCTTGTCCTGTTTTTTATGCTTTTAATGGTCGACAGGGGTGCCACTAGAGATTTGGGGCCCCGTGAACCATAAATCTACCACGTTATCGCTCACCCTGCAGCATGCCAACAATAATGGGGGTAATGCAAGAGGAGGAGGAAGAGGAGGAGGACGTGCGGACGGCACTCCTGGTGCTGGTCCAGACCACAGTGTGAGGGTAAAATATTGCAGTGAGTACTAGAGCACTGCATCAGCACCCAGCCCCCCTACGCTACAGTATATCACTGCGTGTAGATGGAGCATCAGGCAAGTCAGCAGATCCCCAAAGAAAGTGCAGGGGGAGACCTTATTATCACTGCCCAGGGGGGAGGTGGCCTCCCCCTCCTCTCTATTACCCACTCCCCCCCCCATCTCTCTATTGCCCTCTCTCTCTGTCCCCCCCTCTCCATCTCTTCCCATCTCTCTCTATCACCCTCTCTTCCTCTCTCTCCCCCATCTCTCTCCCCTCACACTCCCTCTCGCTCCACAATCTCTCTCCCTCTCTCCTTCACTCACCCACTCTCTCCTCTCCCTCTCCCCTTCTCTCTCACCCCCTCTCTCTCTCTCTCACCTCCATCTCTCTCTCACTCTTCCACTCACTCACCCACTCTCTCTCTCCCCCTTCCCCCCCTCTGGGCTCAGAGTCTGACCTAAGACCCTAGAGGGCTGGCAGACATACAAACAACATCTCCAGTGATGTATTTCAGCTAGACAGCTTCAGACACTCTGGTTTTAACCCATCAATCTCTTTTTGCCTCCTGTTAACCAGCCTGTGTCCATCTCCAGACTAAGTCAGCCAAAATCTACATCTCCAACCTTGGAGAGGATCTCCAGCCTTGGAGAGGATCTCCACGAGACTCCCTGCTCATAGACAAATCCATGTTCAAGCATTTCTGTTTGCCATGGAATGGCATGGAAGAGACACAGCTGGGCCTGACACCCTTGCTCTTACAATCGTGAACTAGAGGTGAAGATGAGGAGAAGGTTGAATAGAATAACATCAGCTGATCACAGAGAGCTGACCAGCAAAGCGATCTTTTTGCACATCAGCCTCCTGAACCATGGGGGGCGCTGAAGAGGTACCACCATGTAGCTGAATACAAACGCTCACAAGCCAACCTGACATACCTCTGTTCACCCTGATAATTATGACTGATTGTTTTGTTACTTATGTGAAACAAAAGCCATTTACTGGTAGGATGGGTACAGATCAACAATGTGCTTATCTGCTTGTGTCTGTGACCATTTCTGATTATGCTACATTATTTCTATGCAGAAAAAGACAGAGAGGACTGCCTGTTTAAGTCTCCCAGCGGCTGCAGACCCAGCTTAGATATGGCGGTAGTTGTCATTCCCACTATCAGGGTCAGAGAATAAACAATCTGCATTGTTTGAAAAGTACCTCAAACGCGCACAGCTGCCGTTCCCCAGGGTGCAGCCAGCCCAAACTCACCAGGCACTTCAAAGTGACAGTTTTGCTCAAAGGGATCTTTTTAGCTGCATGTTAAACAATGTATTCAAATCATTTCACCAGTTGTACTAAAATGCCCAAGAGTTACACTGTAACACCCGATATTTTCCCTCTCTTTAAAACCTGAAACAACAATGTCCCCCTCCCCCGTGGAATGCACCCACAGCAAACACACCCCTCCCTTGTTCTGATCGATAAGAGTTCTTTGAGGTTGACGTCACTGTTTGCCAAAGTAATAGAAACCAAAACATGAACGTCAGACTCTTTGGCCCAGCCCCCTGAACTTTAACCTTTCATAATCACTTCCTGTCCACCTTCCCCACACACAAGAAACTGTCAGGATCCAGGAATTTTTATGAAGACCCAAGAATAAGAACCACATGACCTTTCTCATGGTGTGCCCTGTGTTTGCTCCTAGATGTTCCAAGCAAGCAGTTAATTAACAACAGCTGAATAATAAATTAATATTTTTACCTTATTCAAAATGTCATACCTTTTGAAAAAACAGTCCCTGGAGCAATTGGGTGTTACAGGTCTTGCTCAGGACCCCAAAAGGTGAAATCATTCTGCTGACCCTGGGATTTGAACCAGTAACCTTCTGATCACAGGAGCAGTATCCTAATATGCTGAGTCACACACCATCCCCACAAGCGTAAAATAAAAATTCCTGGTGCTCTTAGGGGTCGCTGGGTTTGTCGCCATAGGGTTGCGACCCACCTTGCACGAACAGCTGGGCATTTACTTTCTGGATGTTCTGCACGTCACAGGTAACCTGTCCCGTGTCGTTGCGCCTCACGCCCAGGATATTGATCTCCCAGATCGAAAGCGTGTCAGTGCTGTAGTTGAGTGCGGTGAAGCGCGGGCTGTTGGACAGGATTCCGTGGTCTTTGGTCACGGTCAACACCACACTGCCGTTCAGCAGCCAGCTCATTACCACCCACTGCTGGTCCACGCTGCAGTTGAAGGTAGCGTTGGCCCCTCTGAGAACTTTGGACATCGGAGGCTCCAGCTGCACCTCGGCCAGTGCTCCTGGGAAAGGAAACACGGCTCACTGCGGTCTGTCTGACAAATCATCCATCCATCCATCCATCCATCCAACTTCTTCTCCCAGGGAGCCTACAGTCCCCTGTACAGGAGGCCAGTCTTAAATGTAATAGAAGTTTCTTTTAAAAAATCAGTCAGAATAGTTTATTTATTGCCAAGTACATTTACACATGAGCGTGGTGACACTCATCAAGCTGAGACACGCACCTGCTGTGCACAATATCAGAAGGAGGGCGGGCCCCATCTTGTCGTCACGGAGACCCCAGCGGCAGCATCCGAAGCCAGGGTTTGGGCTTCTGTACAGAGCGAGGGGAGGGTCTGGGTGAGGGCTCATTTGGGAGAGAGACCACAAACCTGCCCCCACGTAACACCCTGTGATGCTGACGGCTCCTCGCTCAGGTTGACCCCTGCGTAGGAAAATCATGAAGCCCTTCTTCTGTCTGTCTGTGTGTGAGGGCCTCCTTCACCGAAATTTAACACCCATCTTTATCAGCCGCCCCTGAACACCTGAGCTCTACGTGTGTCCCCACACAATGTCCGCCTGGCCAGGTTCGAGGGCATGCGGCTCCACTTACCTGAGCGATCGGCAGGCGTAGGAGCAGCGCCGGGCAGATTCTGCTTGTTATTGCACCTTTCCAGAGTAACTGAAGCCAATCGGCACTTGGAGTGAGATTAAATCACACGAGCGGGCGTCCCTGCTTCCGAAACGGATGCCTGTCGGAGGGTGTGAATCCTTATATCACTTTCAAAGGCTAAACTTCCCAGAAACTCAAAGTACATCAATGATAAAATCTATTTTTACAGGCCGTCTTCCTGTATCTGCGATACAATGGGATGTGTGTTTCTTCAACAAACACGAAAGGCATCGGAACATGCCTTGTGTTAGTTTTGTTTTCATGCGAGAATGTTTGAAGGACCTTTCCTTCCTCTCACTAGTCTGGTGGCCGGATGAATACCTCACTTTCACAGCACTGTTATCTGGCCAGATAAAGCTATGGGGTTGGCTGGCTCTGAACCCTTACCCCTCAGAACCTGACATCCGCACAGAAATTCCCACATTCAGAGCAAAATCGTGAATCTTCCCAGTTAAGCTCCAGCACCTACCTGAGGATGATTTCGGGTATAAAACGCACTTCTGACAGCTGCCCCGCGACACCCCCGTCCCAGCTACTGCCCGTGTCAATCTGGGACCAAAGTCCAGCCTTTCCTGGCTATGTACTAATGAAGCGCATGCTCCATATTGTAAACGCCACTGAGATAACGCCCCACCTACCTCACATTAACATATCTGCTGGCCGGAGGACCCCGTTGCCATGTCATTTTGGGGTGGAGCCTCCCATACACGCCTCCACGCCCGCCTGTACTCTACAGGTTCCTCAGCACGCATTCTGAGAGCCCTGGCCGCCTGCTTATTTAGGGCCACGTCGCGTTTTCCGGGCACCGATCCTATCGGCCGTGCTGCATTCCTGTCAGCCTCCCAGAGGCCGAACACCAGCCCGTCCAGCGGTATCCTGTGGCTCTGACCATGCCAGCTTCCAAACTACCATTGTTTCCTGAAATACACGCGCACAATGCAACACAAATGGAGCACAATGGACGCTCCTCAAGGATGCATTCCGGTCTCGTGCTGAAACGCGATGAAACATTGATGGGACGCTGTGTTGGAATGACTCACTGGGGTGTGAGTCCACCAAGTTACTTTATTTAAATCTGATTTCATTGTATGGGGAAAAAAAGATTTGTGACAAAGTATGATGTGATTTCCAGCCTTTTGTGATTGTACATCGGTTAACAAGTACAGGCTCAATAATTAACAGCGCAGGGGCTAAAAACACAAGTATAAAAGTATAAATTGTACATTTATAAACAGAAGTAATTGATAATATCATCCATCCCTCTTCCAACTGCATATCCTGGTTGTTTCCTGGAGCTTCTCCCAGGTCAGGACACACACATACACACACAAATACACACACACACTCTCACACACAGACATACATGCAGACACTCTCTCACACATACGTATACAAACATATACACATATATTCACACACACATATACCAGACACATACACAGGCACACGCACACACATACACACCTGGACATACAGTCACACACACACACAGACACAGATGCACATACATTATAGGTGATTTAGTAACACTGTTGATGGGACTGAGGAGGGAATAAAAATTACTGTTTAATCACTATTAATGAGATTAAATTATGAAACAAGTGACTTTGAAATAACCAATTACTAAAATGACTAAAAACACATTGCCTTCTTTGGAAAAATTCACCACGGTAATATTGTATGATGTGATATCTTCTTACCTCCACAACCTTTTTAGCCACCAGCCGCTACCAACAAACATATAGCGTGGAGGACGGATTTGAACCCATGACCCCAGAGGAGCGAAGTTATTGAGCCGCCCGCACAAACACACATCACATTATGGTCAGTCAGCAGCCAGACTAAACGAACGACTTGCCAGGAGAGACATGATGGCCGCAAAAGTAGGATGTTCAGTGGAAAACACCCACAGGGGCAGATACCGGATTTCAGTCAGGAGTTACCACCACCCAGCTCAAAAGGAAGAAACCAGCTGTCTCCAGCCATATAAAGAAACTCCACTGTTATGCATGCGGTTTATCCATAACCCTCCACACACATATAAAACATGACCCCAATATCCCGGTAGCACCAGATGAACGTCTGCGTGCATGAAAGGTCATAGCTCCATCTGGTGGCCATAAGGAGGTGGTGCCAGGAGGTTTTTATTTAAGGTAAAGGGCTGCAAATCTCTCCTACTGATAATTAAAAGCTAGTTGGTCACAGTGTTCAGTTGCGAGACAAAACAAATGTGAGACTTGGCTTCACCTGGTACCACACCCTGAAAATTGGTCTGTAATCATTTTGGCTACCTTAGAGCGGGGTAACTGTTAACCCCTTCTTGGGAAGACTGTAGAACATTAAATAAAAGTTAAGAAAATGGTGCTTCCTCAAAACCTCTCTCAACTTGTTGTGTTGTATACCACAAATTAGTCATTCTTTGGATTTTGACAAAAATGACAGGATAGAGCAAGAAAAAAAATCATAGTAGCCAGCCGTGGGCTTCTGCAACGACAGTGTTTTTGGATGGGGGGTGGGGTCCCCCTGCAATTTTCATAACACAATGTAATATGAATAGTCCAGCAAAATTGAAACTTCCCAATCACGTCCATGCCATGTGACAAGGCCACCAACAACGACCAATGAAATGTACATCTAAGCCCCGCCTACAAACCTTTAAGAGGCATGGCTCTGTGTAGCCTGGGTCTCACACCAAGATAATCTTCACCAGTCACTCAAATGATGTGCAGACTGCACGCATTTTTAACGATAACTTACGTCTACTGACGGAGGCGCCGTGTTGCGGATGCGCAGAGAGATAGTAGAGAAACCTGTAACTCCCAGTGTATAGGGACTGAGCTGAACGATGCAGGCCTTGATAAATCCATCCACCCACCCCCAAGGCGGGCAGTTTTCAACAGGAAACACACACCCAGGACGTTTTCGTATTGTATCCATTTATATTTCACAGGAAAAAAAAAAAAAAAAACAACAAAAACGGAAATGCTAAAAATAACAAACACACACTCCTGGGAATGTCCCACACGAACACCACAGGGAGACACAATGTATAAAAACAGAATGGACACCACACAGATGCGTCACAGACAACAGCACAAGAGCCCAAACTGCACCAGCCCTCTGCCAAACACAACAGTGACAGTTCACAAGGAACGGAACCCCTGCAAGGGTGAATGACTCTTCGCCGAGCTTATTTAGAAATCGACACTTTCCAGGAAACCTAACAATTTAACCAACAGATGATGTGACCACATGCCAGGCTGTTCAGGACAAACACGAGTAAAACAGGAAGAGCAGCGACGTTGAAGGCAATCACACACACAGACACACACACGCACGCACGCACAGGTCCAGCAGGTTGAAAGCGAGAGCAAGAAAGTAGTCTTGGACATGTGGAGATGTTCTGCTGGGACCAGGGCTTCGGAGAACGTGGTGGGGTCCCCTCTGCTCAGCCCACAGCCTGGAGAAGCAGTGCCACCACCTTGTTGCATACCACCAGCCAGCACGTGATCCCAACTCCACCTGGAACAGATGCACGGTCCAGACCAGATAACCATCAGAGGAACAGGAAGCACGCGGGCGGGTTTAGGACGCACCCCTGCATCCGCAAGGCGGCCTGTTCAAGTCCCAGTGGATTGAGAAGAGGGATCCTGATTATCTGGGTCTATATTTCTAGCTTTACTAATAGGCAAGTATGAATAAAAATAAAAGGTAACTTAAAAATTCCAGTTGCAAGTATTACCTTTCACCTCTTAAAAGTACATAACCAAAAATATTTTCATACTTAATGTGATTCAAACCTACAACCTTCCGTTTAAAGCACCATGTTAGCAAGCTGAAAGCCCCGCTTACATGTCCTGCCCTTTAACGCCCACATACTGACCCGCCACCCCAGAGGGGAATGCGACCAGACGCTCAAGAGGGACGATCCACTGGCTGGGGACGACTGTCACTGGGCTGGCATAGTACTTCCAGATCAAAGAGATCATCAGCACGGCCTGCAGAGAGAGGACCAATCACCAAAAAGAAAGAGCGCATTGAAATTATACATGCAGAAGCTCCACCACTACACAACTCCCCCTATAGGATACCCGCAGTAATAACGCGGCTCACCTGGAGTGCATGGTACGCTATATTCACGACCCACTTCACCTTGGCCTGGTGGGCAGCTCTCGACTTCACTGCAAAAGCGAAGCAGAGCTTTCGAATAAACGAGGGCAGATGTGTCACATAAATCACCACATTTCAGCCTCAACGAGCAGGAAAACCGTACGTCTGAACTTCTACCTCAGTGCAAAGTATGAACTATCGAGCTATAAAATACAACACTTAACTGAAGAAACAGCCAAAGGTCTTTTACGTGATGAGGGAACATGAGACCAACCACTGGGCCGTCGAGAACAACCAAACAGGTCGTTAAACACCAGCTGTGAGCTTGTACTTAAGTGTGACAGTAACATGGATCTAACCCCCCCACCTCAAAGGAGCTTTACTCGGGTGACAGGAAATTCCCCATTCCAAGGTCACCTTCCCTCTCATCCGGCTCTTGGTCCTTAAAGGGCTTACATGATCTTTTCATTCAAATATCTACTACTAACATCTCCTCTCTGAAGGCAACCTGTGAGGGACATCCATAATCATAGTCAATGGGAGGGGTTGCACGTTTTCCAGACGAGGATCAGCATAACCTTCCGACCGTGACCTACAAGGTCATACCATTGTAGGGAGTAGGGGTGGGTCGATCCACATTTTTCCAGGTCTGATCTGATTCCGATACACATCTGCCGATACAGATTTTGATACAAGAGCTCTTTTTGTTTATATATATATATATATAAATAAATAAAACAATACACACACACTTTATATGCTAGTAATATTTTTAGACTAGTGAATACAGATGAAAAATGTATGCCAAAAAATCTTTAATTAGGCTACTAGGAACATACATGACGTAGGGTTCTGTTCCACCTGGTTTGTACATCTTGTTTTAAGCGTTTTTGAGGCGTTTACAGCTCAGTTTGAGTATCTTCCGAGAGAGGATACACCAGTGGCGGATGCTTAAAATACCCCACAGTTTTTCTTCCACTGGCAACACTTACACTGTTGCAATCGCAGCCCCTCCTGTATCACAAGCTGTAGTGAGTGTGCAAAACAGCCCAAGCGAGCGATTCCCAAATCATCCACTGCCTTTTTTCCATACAACTCGTGTTGTCTTGCACAGTTGCGTGCGCTTCGTTTAGTGGGATTTTCAGCTAAACGCTACTCCCACCTCTCAAAACTTTGTTTTTACAAAGTTTGCAAATCGCTGTGCTACTACTGCGAAGGGTATGCACATGATGTTGCAGCAGGCGGGAGTCCCTGCGCTCACGCCCACTGAGTGGCAAAAAGGCTGAGTGGCAACCTTAGCGTTCAGCTTGAATGCTGCAAAAAACACATCTAAAATGGGAAAGAGCTGTCGTGCGATTGATTGTTCAAATAGATTTAACACGAAATAGGAGCTCTTTTTAGAGACAGCCAAAAACTAAATAAGTTAGTATCGGATCCGTATGGCCGATACCCGATCCATCAAATAGGTTTGGACTGGCACCGATACCGATCCAAATAGCGGAACGGTGCATCTCTAGTTGCGAGAGAAGCCATTCATCTGCTGACCACACTGATTTTTTTAGACTGTCGATGGATCCATTGGCTTCTAACTTCCCATCCCTGCTTCTAGATGTGAGGGGTGCGTGTGTATTTATCGTCCTGGCATGTGTTTTGCGTGTGCTCACCCTTACCAAGGGACTTGAGCTTGTCGGTCATCTTGTTGATCTTGCGCTCTAGCCTCGCGTACCTAGCGAACTCATCCATCATGCTGATGGAAGACAACTCCTTCTTCATGTCCTGGATCTCCTTCCGCATCTCCAGCTCGTGCTCCGCATCCTTGTGGAAGACCTTGGACAGCTTCCGGGGAGAAGGATTAAATGGGAATTAGCCCTCAGGACGAACCTTTCAGTACATTCAAAGGCAGACAGGTTCCTTCAAGTACTTTCTAATGATAGTTTTAGAGTATCTAATGTGGGGTTGCAAAGTTCTGGGAATTTTCAAAGTTGGAAACTTTCCATGGGAATTAATGGGAATATATGGAAATTAGCTAGGTTAGCCTGTAACAGGGAACTTAAATGGAGAAAAAAACATTTTGATGGCACTTATAGTGATATCATTGTGTAACCAAGGGCTAGTGAATAATTATGCATACATAAAAACTCCCCAAAATAAGCTAGAGGCTTGCACGCCCAATATTTCCAGAATTCCCCAGCTTAACTTCCCATGGAAAGTTTCCGCCACTTTGCAACCCTAGTCTAATGGGATATCTGCAATATTTAAGAGAGCCTTGTACGCCAGTGTCACAGTGAAGCAGGTTGCCGGTATTCCTGAATCTGTATAAAGGTCAGAGAAATGTGTACGGAATGATGAAAATGGATTTTACAGGCAGTCACATGATGACGTAGTTTTGACAAACTTGTGCATTGGATTCAGGGACACTGACTGATGGTTTGGAGAATGGAGCAGTTGGACTGGTGGTGGATATGGCACAGCAAGAGAGAGCAGGGAGAGACAGACAGAGCCAGCATGGTTTCTACTAAGACACAGGATGGGTAAATCCAGCAGACAGATTTTACTAGACTTTGGGGTTTCAATGCATGGCAAATGCTAGTGCAAACTGGAAGTAAGTAGAATTATGATTTTAATTAGGTTGTATGCAATTTGAGCCGGGCAAAAGTACTGCAGTAATTTTTTTCTTCTCTTTTTAAAGAAGTCATGCACCGATTGGGTGGCATGGAGTGGAGGCCGCAGGGAAGGTCTGGTATCTATCCCCTGGGGAAGGCGTGGCTGGTGTAGCCACTGAGGTAGGGGATTTAACCCCCTCCTTTATGTCCGCTTTTTGTATTCAGACACGATCTGATGCCGTATCCATGACTGAGTGCTTACCTTAGGAGTACTTTTTTAATGTTCTTTAAACTGTGTCACATTTGTATATGCATGGATTGGGATGAACGTCACAATTTGTAATATAACGTGTGCAATGGCATAAACATATAACTGTAATAAACATATGGTCAAACCAAGGCCGTAACTATAATACTGGAGGACATGCGCCCCCCCCAAAAAAAAACATGTATTATAATTACGGCCTTGGGTCCCCTGCAATGTTGACTCCATGGCTGCGTCCTTGGGTAAAACGTTAAGCTGTCCGAAGGAATAATACTCCCGGGATTGGTGTATTGGGATTATAGCTTTAATATCGTGTTTTATTAATCGTAATAAAATAATTCCTCTCCTATGCTGGGGTGTCGCGCTTCTTTCTGATACGGCGCCCCGATAACTCGTCCAAAATGAAGGACCCGTGTACAAATGAAGAATGATTTCATTGAATGAATCCTTTTTGGTCCCTGTATCACTGTTGTGGTTTCAGTTTAGAATGGCCCTTGGTTTCGTCCATAACCAGAACAATTACGGAAGGGAAAAGGCCATTTTGCATGTACAGACTGTGGGGAGACTATAATATCTATGTGAAATCAGCGTGATGAACATGTTTTGTGTTTTATACGGACTGCGGCCAGAAATGTGTGTGTATCAAGACGGGTAAACACAGGAGAGGCGCCCATTAATGACAGCGAGGAACCCGACCGTAGCATCACATTAAAAACAGCCGAAGTGATTTGCTGCATCTCCAAAACGAAAAGGTTAAGGTGTGAGAAGCGAAATTTAGCTATTTTAACCTGGTAACGCGATTACTTAACTGTGTCCGGGATCTACTGAGAGAATAAATTCATGAACAGAACATGACTGCTTCGGCGCTCTCTCAAGGCCGTGTGAGAAGGTCGCTCCCGGGCCGTTATACTTACGAAAGAGGAGATGCTGGGCAGCAGCGTTTTCACCAGGTTACACAAAAGCACGGAGCCCAGCACCAAAAACCAGGCGCAGCCCTCCGCCATCTTCGCTCCCTCTCGCGCCGGCGCCCCCTAGCGGCGCGTGCGACGTGCGCGTGCGGCAGCACGCTCCCCCACCGCCTGGCGTCTGGCGCGCGGGGATCTCGGCGCAGCTGACTAGGATATACCGCTGCGTGTCTTTCACAAAACACACGCGTGTGTGGTGTGCTGATCTTGTGTTAAATGCGAGTCACCCACAGATAATTCAGGCGAGAGGGATTTGCCTGACGTGTGGATCAAGGATCTGAGGAAAAGGAAAAAAATTAAATCGAAGATCACTGTAAACAAAAAAGGAAATATACGTAGGTGATATCAACACCTGTATTCTGGCCAAGACTGTGCATATAAAATAACAGTGGCGTGCAAAATATACGTGCCGCATTAGCTAGCATACCCACACAGGTATGTTGCTATGATTTAAAAATGTCTCGGCGAATCCCAAGTCCAATGAGAAGAGGAGCGAGGGGCGGAGTGTAGGTTCCCCGTCAGGTTGCTGCTATAATGAATAGAATAGGGAAGGGGGAGAGAGAGAATCCAATCCGGTTTGAGCTAGTTTTTGTTTCGGTGAAACATTATAGTCTGGTTAGGCTCTGGTGGAAGGTACATCTTTACACTTTAAGTTAACGTTGTACTGTATTTCCCCCCCCCACATATCCACAGAGGGAATATTTCCCGCAGTATTTTACTTGTAAAAAAAAAAAAAATAGAAGAGGGAGAGAGTGAAACATGCCGAAAAGAAACAAAGTAAGTGAAATGCCGTTAATTGATGTTTACATTTTATGTAATTAACATTGCAACAAGTATTTAAAATGCATTTGGTACGTAATCACCGAAAACGCATCCGTTGCATTGCGATAAATCGAGATGCAGCTGTGTTGCACTTTTCTGTTTGGGCAGAGGGTTAGATGTCTCTCGTCTGTTTTGATTTGGGAAGTGGCGCGTTCTCTCCGTCTGATCTCCCTGCCTTCGTTTTTAGGGGATCGATTTCTACTTTCTTAGCAATAATGTATGCTGATGCGCATACTTACAGAATAAAACTTTCTTCGTTTGCATTTTTTTGCGGTCGTTATTTTGACGACGATGAGTACCGGTAGCTTGTGTGTTTGGGTAACGATCTATGGGTTTTGCAAAAAAAAAAAAAACTTTGTACGCAATTGCAAAAATAATAACAGTAATAAAATATTAGTCGTTGGCGTGTGGCTAGTATATTGTAAGCCTGCGTTAAATATTGGCACGTATAAAATGTTTGAGGAAGGTGTGTGCTCGCATGGAGGGGCAGCGAACATGTACTGCACGATTCCCTTGGTGTCTTGGAAAAGGGCATAAAGTCTTGGTGTGTCATGGCTACCCTTACGCGAGAAGAACATTCGCTCGCTTCCTACTGTCGCCACCCCTCCCTCCCCTTTCCGCACGTTCACCTCATTACACTCAAAATCGTGTTGTGTGATATCGCAAAAACAAAGGGATTGTCTCGAGGGTACGCTTCTGTAACAGAAAAATGGAGGAGCGCTCCGCTGCAGGTCGCTTTTATCTTCCTGCTCCCAGCCGAGCCGCCGCGTTATGCAATGGCGCGTCCCCGACGCCCGACATCACAGCGCCGCGCAGGATTCCAGCACGTTCTGCAGCGGCTCGGGCGAACGCGGACGATCGCGCGGTTCCACATTCGAACGAGTGGCGGGAAGGCGCGCGCCGCTCTCCACGCAGCCGGCCAGACCCCCCCGCTTATTAACCGCGAGCTTACGCTGGGGGCGGAGCGGAAGTGCAAGAGGGGGTGGGGCCGGCCTAAGGGGCAGGGCTACATATCCCCTCCCCCCACGCGCACTTCAGCACCGCTGTACAGCGTTAATTACACGTAATGTATAAGCAAATAAGGCGAGGACATCTTTGGCTGTAGCAGCCAGGCCGCCTGTACTTTTCCTGTGAAGTTTTATTCAATAGCATAACAGCATAAATAGCCGGTTTTGCCCCGTTGTCTATTAGACTAGATATTTTTTTGCGTTTTTTAAAAATCTGTGTTAATTTTCCAACATTTCCTCTCTGCAGGCAACCAATGACACTGAAGCTAAGGAGGTATGTCAAACAGCTTTCTTCAGATGTCAGAGGTTAAGCCATTATTCAGTTTTACCATAATAACTTAAGCGGGAACTGTGATGTCCAGCCTTCTGTGGAAATACTAAGTCCCGTTTTCTTTTTTTCCCAGCCTAAAAGGAGATCTGAGAGGTTGATAAATGTAAGTTCATGTCGGTTTAATGCTACCTGTGTTTACTAACATCTATACCCACAATTATCATGTATCACATATGTTTTATCAATATTTCAGAAACCTGTAACCCCAAAGTCAGAGCCAAAGCCAAAGGTAAATGAAATCAGTTGCATTAGTTTTTAATTAACATCTTTTGAATCTGTAATGTAAATAAACCTGGGAAGGAAACATAGATGTGTTAGGGCACGAGTGTCAAGCTGCAGTCCTGGGGGGCCGGAGCCCTGCACATTTTTGGGTTTCCCCTCATTTCACACACCTGATTCAACTCCCTGTGCTAATTATCGCACAGCTCTCGAGCTGAATCGTTTGTGGTGGAACAGGGAAATAACTAAGCTACACAGGGCTCCGCCCCCCCCAGGACTGCAGTTTGACACCCCTATGTTAAGGCGAACTTCCAGTCTGTGGGGGAGCTGGGCATTTAAACTGAATTAATGGGAGGTGATGGTTATTTCTGAATTGTCTGACTGTGGTGATTCGCTTAGCTGTGAGGTGTCTTGCTCTCTGTAGAAGGCGCCTGCAAAACCGAAGAAGACGAAGGATGCTGAGAAGGCCAAACCAGAAGAAAAGAAGGAGGAGAGTCCTGCAGAGAACGGAGAGGCCAAAACGGACGAGGGGGTGAGGGGGTGGTGTAGAGACGCAGACTGGGTTGCCGGGCATTCTTTTCAAAGCTGGAGAAACTTAGATATTTGGCTTTGCACGTTTTAAGTATTCGGCATCAGCAGGGGGCATATTGGTTAAAGAGAAATAAAGATGTTTCAAGGCCCAAGTAGCTTTCCTGTTGTGGAAAACTGTGCAGATTTTTTTTCTCTGCAAAGCATTCGATTATCTAAATAGATTGCAGAAGTGGTAAAAAATAAATAAATATGCAAATCACCACATATAGGGATATCTCCCAAAGGCATTAAC
Organism: Mormyrops attenuatus; assembly: GCA_026777985.1. Lineage (NCBI taxonomy): Eukaryota > Metazoa > Chordata > Actinopteri > Osteoglossiformes > Mormyridae > Mormyrops > Mormyrops attenuatus. Next base: position 3,109,781 of record JAODKC010000065.1, on the reverse strand, counting down.
AATCTGGTGGTTGTTTTTCAGTTAATGCAGATTTTTTTTTTAAATGTGCATTTAAGAGTGTAATTGTAATTGTATTTGTTCAAATTCCTAGGCACCGGCCACAGAGGACGCTGAAAAACAGAAAGAAGAAGGAAAATAACCCATCTCACCTGTCACCAGAGATCCCTGGACCTCTTCTCTTGTACAATTCAGGGGAATATTTTTACTTACTATTTTGTAAAATGCAGGTTTTTTAGTAGTTTGATTGTAGAAACACATTTTTTAAGAAAACAAAGGAAATTACATTTTGGTCGGGATTTCCGCAACATCCCACATTTTTAAACCTTCGGAAAATGATATTAGCCATTGTAAACGTCAGTGAGTTTTATTTCTTGGGTAAAGGGGAGAGCGGGTTGGGTTAAGGGTGCTAAAATGGGTCAGTGTTGAGCGAGCAAGCCTTCTGTTTTAAAGGTATGTATCGTACGGCAGAAGGCTTACTTTCAAATACTTACATTCCATAGGCTTTATGCGCCGGGTGGGGTGGAGCGGCTCAGTTAACGCGTAGTTTAATTGTTTATAACTGTTAAATTCTAGAGTGTTTGTTTGTAAGCTGTGTTCTATAAATGTTAACGCTCGTGCGGTTTTTCTTACGCCACTACTGCTTAATAAGTATGCCCTGTAGTTCCTGAGTTGACCCCCTTTCTGGTCAGTATGTTGCGTGTGTTTGTTTCATCTTACGTTTTTGTGATAGCGTTGCAATAAATTGTATGGCTGCTGTGGGGAAAAGAGGAAAAACGATGTGTTTCGTCGACATTTCTAAACACCTTGTGCGATGGTGCTCTGTGAGGACGGCTAAAGGAATATCTGTGTTCTTAGCGAAGCTAATAACATGCGTATCAGTGTTAAACATACTGGTGATAAATGTTCATTTTATAAGGACACTGGGATGTAACAACTATGTTCATTGCGCAAATCAGCCGTAGCAATATCCACATGTGGGTTTTAGGTTATAAAAAGAAAATCAAAGTGTACAGTTTTTTTTCTCTGTTTATAGCTGTATCTGTAATGATTGGTATAAACGAACCAATAAATGACAAGTGATATTTTTGTGTTTTACTTATACTCAAAGAACTTATTCATTACTGGATAACCAGTTGAAAGATGGATGGATTGGACTGAAATCCAAATTTGGGTACATTATGTCGAGAAATTGGTAGCACCGTCTTGACCACCAGAGGACTCCGGTTGCAATAAACTTTATATTCAGCATTTCTAGGACGTACTTGTTTTTAAAAGAGTATCAATATTGGCGCAGAGACAGCAAAATCGACACGAAAGACTGAAGTACTCCAGGATGATTACAGGTTAGCTAGGGACTTGCATATCATTTAGAAGTAAATTCATATTGCCTCTTAATGTATTCCTCTATAAAATCCAATAACATTAGCATGGTTACTTCTAACCATAGATTTTGCCGAATTGTGCTTTTGTGGAAAGGTTTTCTATCCATATGTCGCGTCTTTCCCTTGTTTTCGCGCCAGTATTTACCTGCGAACCTGCAGGCGGTGTATTTCCGTGAAGCGTCTAGTGGACTTTGCAATGAAGGATACAAAATTAAGAGGAAAACTCATACTGAACTTGATCACACCCACTGAGAAGGAAGTAAAACTAATATCGGTGACGCGATTGTATCACATCCTTGAACATGCACGAAGATCCAGAGAGAAAATGAGCCCTTCTGGGGGAATGTCGTAGGTCAAAGTCAAAGTTTTATTTTCTATATTCAGTACTGTCATCTGCAGTGAAATGCCTGCTTGCCTGGTTTCAAGAAGACGAGATGGGACATAACAAACAATGCATTAAACAATAATTATATTACCCATAGTGTGCAATTGGCTGTAATGTGAAAGTCAGGGCAAATAGTCTAAGAATAAATATTTACATATGTAAATTGATTCTATCTGTTGGTTAATTGTCTGTCGGTCAATTCCATATGTACCTATAGTCAAAAGGACATATTCGTTCCTATTTCTTATATTACTGACATTTCACCCTGTGAAAATGTCACCGCGAATGCGGACTCCTTAAGTGGATTGTCCGTTTGTATCACGGCGTCTGAACAATTCGATTGAAATAACATTTTACCGATTTAGATATTTTGTGTATATTTGTATATTCTCATTTATTTCATAAAACCCCAACTGTCTGCCCTTCGGCGGGAGTTTGAAAAAAAAAAAAATCGCTATGCCTGAGTAATAATAGTAAAATAATAATAAAACCGAAGCCAACGGGGGAAAATGGCAGGACAATGTTAACGGTGTCAAAAACACCATCAATTTTTAGCTGATCGATTTACTAAAAACGAAGGAACCCAAAGATCACTTTAAGCTTAAATACACAATATCACTACATAACTAAACGGCATACATTTCTCGACGAGGATCTAGTATTAATATTTATCATTATCTGCCTACTTTTCCACCGCTGGTTCCGACTGTCTTCTCGCTATCAAAGTAACTATATTCGTTAATTATGAAACACAATATTTCAGTCTGGCCCTTTTATTCGATGGAAACGTAGATGTGAACAACAGGCTCCGATTTAATAGCCTTTCTTTTCTGGGGGAAAAAGCCAGAATTTTATATCCGGGCTGGGCTAGATACGCAAGGCTGGGGGAATCATGTTAGTGAGGACAGTCACATCCGCCCAGGGCTCGGCATCTGTACCTCAAAAACCTTTACGTTTTTAATTAACCTTGGTAAAATGCATATTGCGTGTATTTGAACCGCAGTATTCATATCCTGCATGGCTGCTGGGTTACAGTGATGCTCTCTGTCAATGCGAACATTTTGATCAGAGATATGGGATTATGCCGTTAATTGTAATCGCTGCTGATAACTGCGGAATCAGTCTACGGTACCCATTTTTTATTCTGAAACACCTTAAATACCCGGTGTAATAAAAAGATGCATGCTACCTGATTTGTGTTTTACGTCCAGTCGAAATTTGTATTTCATTGTTGTCATGCAAATGAATGCACGGAGGTAAATATAAGTATAATAATTTCCTTTAAAATATCTCGTATTTTTTGGGACGAATGACATCGAAACCGGAAACAAACGGCAGATAGAGTTGTGAAATCTGCGTGTATAGCGATTGGTTTCCACTTTTCTTCCATACGCGGCTGAAGGTGACTTCATTTGCAAGTATAGTATTATGTATATCATTACCGCTATTCAAAAATGGAGTTTCAATGCATGTCGGTAAAACTCCAGGTTACGAACCCGTGAGGACACATTTTGGCGTATGGTCTCATTACCAAACACATTTATAATACTTTGTGATCACAGCTCTAATAAACGATCTTCTTATATCCACTTAGATCTAGTCCTCGTAGTTTTTCATGGTAAATATCAAAGAGTAGACACTATCCGAATCTCCGAAACTTTCACCGAATGGTGGACTACTTTTAATGGTCCCTTAATCCATTTTAGGATTTACATGCACGCCGCGCACACTTCTGGATCTGCATCTCAGTGCAATAAGCAGCGTCTCCTTGGGATGTGTGCTCGCAGGCAGGCTTCTCCTTATGAGCACGGCTCCTCTAAAACATACAAAGTACTTGGCCTGGCGTCTTCCTAATAACGATTCAAGGAGACCTGTCGGCGTTGTATAATCCCATTAAGGGTTTACCACTCCACCCTTCAGGATGCGCTCAGCGGTTATTCCATCCATATTATCGCTGTACGGCGGGCGGTCCGTGGCGTTTGCGATGGTCTAAATAGTCCGAATGTAATCTTTTCTACTTTAAAACCTTAACACTGCCCCCCATTTTGATTACACTCCCAGCAAGACAACGGCATCCATACTAGTAGGTCTGATAATAACACAGGCCAATTAAAATTATATCCATTTATATTCCACAGTGACTGAACGGTTATGATACAAATTGCATTTTTGGACGTTTTGCCAGCTGACAGGCTCTGTCACTCTCATTTTATGGGCTTTTCTGGGACATGATCAGCGTTTGTAGTTTGGGCAGCCTTGGGACCGCTGATGTGGCTCCGAATCTGATCCTGGGTCAGTGCAGACCTTTCTGTCCTGTTCATGGGCTCGCATTCTTATTTCCCTGACCTTCCAAAATGCGTTGCTTCAGCACAGGAAAGTCGGTGCCTTTCCTGGATTGGCACAAATCAGTTTGTGTGTGAGCCTCCTGTGATAGACTGGTGTCCCGTTTATAAGCAGCCATGCTCATTGGGATTACTGACAAGAATGATAAACTGGGGAAACAGTGAGGGCTACATTTTGCAGTGACCACATTAACTGGCCAGTTAACAGACAAAAGTTTGACCGTTTTGCTTTGGAAAAGGTGTTTCCATCTGGGTTCTTGCTCGTTTTTAGCTCTTTGAATTGGGGTGCAGTTTTCCACAGTAGGTGGCGCCACATGCATAATTTCTCTCATGCTAAACAGCTTCGACAGTTTCACGGCTCTGAATGTGCTTTTACTTCTCAAGACAGTCAACCTCTATCATATTATCAGGAAAGTGAGATTGGGGACTGGAGGAAGATTTTAACCAGAAAAGAACAAGTAACAGTGTTGCCTGTTTCCAGAGTGTACCGAGCATGAACCCCATCCTGGACTCTGTGTGCGGGTGTCCATGATGCACAGGAGCGGTGCAGCCTTGCACACTTTCAGAGAGCATGTACAGGAGAAGTGTGGTCCTGCATGCTGTCACAGACCATGCATCGGAATGGCATGGTCTTGCACGCTGTGTTTGTAGGTAAAATTCTTATAGCACTAAGGGGCTTCGGGGAAGTTTCCACGCATCAGCGACAAAATGATAAAGTCAATCCGAACTTACGGGATCTGCCACGTTGTGGAAAAACCAACAAAAATGACAAAGCACTACTTGTATTTATAGGTTTTATTTAATATTTTATTTAATACAAAGCCAGGTCTTCTGCTGAATGAGAACCTGAAACACAAACAAGTTTTCTTTTCAAAGCATGTCAGGGCAGTTTATCTGCAGGGTTGTCCTACAGAAGCAAACTGACACACAGGGACACTTATGTCTACAGAGAGAATGTGCCGGAACTTCAGGGATCAGAGATGCCAAAGAAACAACTCACTCTTCGCCAAATACAACTGACGGACTGGTTAAATACAAAGATGCATTTTCTTCATGACCAGCAAATGGGAGAAGACTAGCTTCACCAGTGTCACATACTCCGGAAATTCAGAGGCTTGTTCCAGAGCATTCCACCACCCACCTCCTAGGCCTCCTTCTCTTGTGGAGCCTCATCGCCCCCCTTGGTGTTCCGTGTGTAGATGATCTGTGCTCTGTGTTTTGACACCAGCTTGATCAGGCCTGGGCAGAGAGAAAAGAGCGTTTTGCTGAGGGCCATCCTAAATAATACAGCCAGTCCCCAGGTTACGAACCGGTTCTGTTCCCTAAATCGGTCTTTAAGAGCGCTTTTCCACCACACCGGGCACTGTGCTTTTGGTACTTCAAGAAAGTACCAAAAGTATGGCACTTCAAGGTGTTGGTGTTCCAGTTGTGGAAAAACTGGTACCGGCACCGAATGACATCATAACACAAGGCGGGGTATTTTGTACTGAATTCGAAAGCTGGATGTAGTATATTATAGGACTGGACATCGTGCAATATTTATACCAACAAGGCATGTTATAAACATCCAATTCTTACATTGCTAGTCGGCTATATCAAAATAAGGCTTTTTCTTACTTTCAATTTTGTACTGATATTATAGCGCAGGGGGTTAAAGTTTCGCTAAAACATTTTTACTGTTACTCTGTCAGAGGGAAAAAAATAATAATTAAAATTGCAAGGTTTAATCCTTTTATAGATTCTTATATGTTTAAACATCAGTTTAAAGTGCATTCTCCGAGACAATTGTAAATTTTCATCCTTGCGATTTAAAATCACTCAAAGGCAGGTTTGAGAGAAATTTATGAACTCCCTGTTTGTTTTATAAATACCCCAATATTTATAACAGTAAAATCACATCGCTAGGACAGCACGCTATATTCAACAAAATACTCCCCCCATCCTCCCCCCCCCCTTGTCATGCCATTCAGATCTTTTTGTTGTATACGTTCTTATGACCAAGTCACTTTTTTTTTTTTTTTTTTTTTTAACTTCGTTTATCATTATTTTCTGATTTCGAAAGCGTTGTTTTCAAGGCGTGTTTGTAATGTGTTTCAGAGGCAGGCTATTTGCAAAACCAAAGAGTACGGTACTTGGTGCGGTGGAAAAGCACCCTAAGTCAAATTTGAAGGCAAGTCAGAATAATAATATACAGAAATAATAAAAGTATCTACATACAGTATGGTACTGTGCGTTGAGCCAATGAACCAGTGAAGCTGTGCAATGTTTTCCTCGAACCTCACAAAGCTGTGTGTGCATTCATTATTACAGACCATTGTACTCAACCCAGATTTTTTATATAATAGGCTTTAAGCCAGTCCATTCCTAAGTACGAATAGTCTCTAAGTCAGGCGTTCTTAACCTGGGGACTGTCTGTAACAGCATCCAGTATCTACCTACTGGCTCCTGACTGACCCAATCCATGGGCGTTTTTCCACCGCACCAGGTACCGTACTTTCGGTACCTCCATAAAGTGCCAAAAGTATGGTACTTCTTTCGTG
>JAODKC010000065.1:3076261-3095875 GCA_026777985.1 Mormyrops attenuatus | reverse complement strand
ACCCAAAGGGCGAAGGGTCAGAGGGGACTGTTCTGCTTTTAATATCCCCAAATCCAGCCTGTGTGTGGGGGGGGGGGGTATATATATGTTGTGTGTATATATACCAAGTGTCCCCACAATGTGATAAAACCTGTTATTTTGACATTGTGGGGACTATTTTTTGGTCCCACAAGGGCAAGCTCAATTTTATAAAAACCTGTAAATGCAATAAGAAACTTCAAGAGCTAGTAGTCTTGTATTTTTGTTTGGTTACTTATGGTTAAAGTTAGGGCTGGGTAGGGGTTAAGGTTGCCATTGTGGGGAATAGGGTTTTGCCTATAGAACAGTGGACGGTCCCCACAAAGATATGAGTGCAGGGCTGTGTGTGTGTGAGAGAGAGAAATCACCCAGTGCCAGCACGTGTATCTCGTGTTTCTGCTCTCCTCTGCTGTGATACATGTGTTCTCATCCCAACTGGTAAAGGAACACCGGAAACAGCAAAACGTTCTCACACTCAGGACGGCCCCTGCAGTGGGACCCTTGAGTTACACTCTGCTTTAGCAATAATATCTAGAAGTGTAAATGTGGAAGATATTACTTTGAGAGTCAAGCAACTTTCTTTGGCACAAGTGCATCACTAGAGAACCTCTGAAGAAGTTCACCTACCCCAGGCCAGGTGACAATGCCCTCCCACCCAGCCTCACCTTGCGCAGAACCTTCGCACACGGGGGCCACCCGAGACCCTGGCCCAGGCCATTCAGGAACCACAGGAACGCGAAGAGCCCCACCGAGGAGGACCAGGAGAAGAGCACGTTGACGACGCCCACGGAGAAGAGGCCGACAGAGAAGAGCCAGCGGGCACTCATGTGGTCCGAGAGCACGCCGCTGACAAACTTGCTGATGGCGTAGGCCAGCGTCTGGCTGCTGGTGATCAGGCCTGGAGATGCATGTGGGAAGACTGGCTCTGAGTGGCTGTGGCTTCATGGAAACCAAAAAGTCCACCCAAGCTTAGATGATCAGGCATTAAAGAAGAATAGCAACCTGGTGGAGGAATTTAAACTACACATCCAAAGTTCCTGTCCTTCCTTTCGTGTGATGGATGGACAAATGGCCAAATTCCTTTATCTGCTTCTGACATTTTTAGATGTTTTTTCTTCTTATCCAAATTTAGAGTTAAGTGAGTTCAATGTGTCCTGTGGGTCTAGAAACACCACCCTACTGTACCATCCTGCCATGTTTGTACTGACTTTTCCATCTGAAGATGCAGACTTCCTGTTCTGACACAGTATCCACCACCTATCCAGCTTCCATGATCTCTTATCCTGTACTGGTTTGCCTAGAGTATGGAGCCTATCCCAGGATGCCCTTGATGTGAAGTGACAGTGTTATAACTTCATAAAACCTTTCCAGCTGTTAAAATTCAAATTGCTATCTTCTCTGTTAGTGGACTCCGGAATGTGCCACAATTCCAATCTAATCCTGGGGAATTACTCATAGGGTAGAAAGGTCTCTTGAAAGCTTTATGCACACTATCAGAAACCTAAGTCAAAATTGTCAATTAAGCGAGGTCTCCCCAAGGTCTATATAAAATGTTTTCTTTGAGAGAAAACAATTCATTTTCCGCCTGAAAGACCAGTCAATTTTCCATACTCTGAAATCCTAAGAGACACCCTCTAAACGAAAAACACGTTAAGTGACACTTTACTGATCCCCGTGGGCAAATTCTCTTTTTGCCTACCCCATCTCGCTCTCCAAGACCCACACGTAGGTGAGAGCAGGGTAGGCGACGAAGGGCAGCCCCCTGCAGTGGTGCCCGTGGAGCTGGGGGAGGGGGGGGGGGGGGTTAAGGGCCTTGCTCAAGGGCCCACAGACATGTTGCTGTTTTACTAAGGCCGGGATTGAACTGGCAACCTCCTGACCACAGGCACGGAGGAAGACATTTAAAACAGCCACAGGGCCATCCATGAGGCTGTCACACACCAGACAACATCTGCATCTAGGCTCCTCCTCCCACCGGTAGGTTCTTACCGAGATCATCCTTGTCCAGTTTGATCTCTTGCATCACGGAAGGCATCACGAAAGCGAAGGTCTTCCTGTTGAAGTAGTATAAGGTGTAGCCCACGAACATGGCCACGAAGATGCTAATGCGGTAGTATGTGTAGCTTGCCATGATTAGTTAGGGAAACAGATCTGAAAAGTGGAGAATAAGTATGGAGGAACAGCTCAGGTCTTCAGGGAGTCTCCCTGGTGTTGGGATGGACAAGCACTGTGCTGGGATCTCTGTGACTGCGTGGGGGGGGGGATTAGTGGTCAGCTCTGCCCTTCCATGGGTTACTGTGCCTGATTATATTTTCAGCTGCTGTAGTGGGCAGTTCCAGCAACTGCGGGCTTCCTGTTATATGCTGACTGATTTTCTTAGTTCTCGTGATGAAGGCGTGTTTTTTTTCGGCCTCTCTGAAAGTCTCAGTAATCAATGTTTATGCACTCTTCCCGATGTCTGCTGTAGCCAGATGGATGTCTGTTCGGGACCTGAAAGACAAAAGCATATTGAATCTGGTTCAGACCCTTCTTCACCCAATATGGATAGGCACTGTTTCTCAACCGGTGTGTTGGGACCAAATCGGGACCAAATCAACACACATGGTACTCCCACAATATTGGTGGGGATGTTCCTACTGTCCTTACCCAAATCTAAACCCTTGGTTGTGACCCAAAAATGGGTCGCGAAACCATTTTCATTGAGAAAAGGAGTGTGTGGTTAAAGAAAAAATATTTTTAATAAAATTCTGTCACTTGTTTTTTAACACTGCTTGAAAACATTGTGTTAATTTAACTGTACTGTGTTATATTTACCATAACTGCACAATTTTTTTGGTTCAAACTTTTTAAAACGTGAGTAGTGACTTAATGACCACAATAAAACATGAATCCTCAGGGTAAACCAAGTTTAGAACCACTCCATTAAGAAGATGGTGTATACGACAGATCCATGGCAACCTGTGCTGCGTCATAAAGCTTCGAGTTGCGTAATACATCTGTAGATGCCTTGGGTTCACGGAGGTACGACGGAACGCCAGCTAAGCATTTCGGACATGGAGCGAAACGATCCAGTCTCCCGAAATAGGACACAGACATGCTGGAAGGGATACGACTGGTTTTGAGAACGGAAGCACCAAAATGAAATTAAAGTATAACATTTTAGCCCTGCTCCCTTATTTGACATTTAACTTGTTTCACAACAAAAACGCGAGTAGTCATTTACATTATACGTGGGTTATACGTTATAGAATGTAAAAATGTAAGCCATGTGTAAAATAATTGGTCTAGCACGTTTTATTGTCACATTTGGAGGAGAGGGGGCTTGTCCCAATAGATTTTTTTCTAACTTTTCACGATATCATCCATATTATTGTATAATTATTGCCAAATCACCAAAGGGAGGCATCTTGAGTACAAGTTGACATGCTTTTTTGTATTTACTTATAATTGGTAAATGATTTTATAAACCATTAATCACACATTACAGATTTGTGACAAGGTGCCCCAAGTACATTGTGGATTAACTTTTTGCTGAATTATTTATGGATTAAGAGTGGACATTCCTTCTGTCAAAATGTACACCAGTTACATACACCGGCTATATGTAAAAACCTCACTGAAACGGCTTTAGCTGTGCACGCCATTTGGGAATTACATTTTACCAGAATTAAGTTATTTCGTCAAGTTATGTTTGCTGGAAAACGCGAAATTGCATGCTGCTCGGCTGTTGCATTTAAAGGTCAGCGAGACACACCAAATATCCTCTAATCACAAGTGAAGTTAACTAGCCGTAGTTTTAAAAAGCGGGATTTACTCACGGCCCAGCCGTCCGCTTCTCTGTCAGTGATCGCCGTGATTCCTGTTACGTAACAAGTATCTCGGTGCCCAGCTGTAATGTAAAATGTTCCTTGCCAGCACTGTGACTGGAGATAACATGTGCACCCAGTGCTGAACAAACGTTAACATCAAGCTATACACCGCATTGCCAGGAGATTCCAAATATACTCCTTGTATGCTTGGCTTTTTTGTATGGTGTCAGTTACTTCACATTTTGAACGACTGAGTCACGTTTGGGGTGATATATGCAATATCCTTGATATGCAATACTCCAGTTTAAACATGTATGAAAACGCACCTCTAATGCATTTATGAAGGAAAACTTCTGAACATCTCATTACAGAGGCGGTTTATTCTTAGTGTAAAGAGTCAGCAATGTGCTTGAACTATACATGTATTCGAAGTACCTTGAGAGAAAAATCCGAGCTAGGGGATCACCCGTTTTACCGATCATCCATTAAAGTGATCACCCGCTACACCGAACACCTGCTATACTGATCACCTGCTATACCGTGCACACGCTATACCGAACACACGCTATACTGATCAGCCGTTATACTGAAGAGCATTCGGTTTTATTGTGCAGGATCGTTTCTTCCTTAAGAAAGAGCGCTTAAGAATAAAACACGAACAGGATAGCACTGAGGATCAACGGGCCTTTTCAATTGCAAATGGCAGGATGTAAAGTGTTTTTTAGTAGTTTCGCTGTCATTTTTTTTTTACTTCAAAGCCTTCCCCCCAACCACAACGATCGTGTGCCACATCGAATCCGCAAACCTGGGGGCGCGAGGGAGTAACACGGTCCGTTAAGGAACACCTACGACTTCATATTCCTTACACTGTAACTAGGTTACTGTAAACCCTCACAAATCACAGAAAACCGCTAATAAAACATGATAGGTAATAACATAGTGCGCATAGGTAATAACATGGGGGGGGGGCCTTTGATATATTTCGCAGGGCGTGTGGACTGGAGCTAATTTCGAGACACGTTCAAATGTGCAATTTTACTACCTGCCTTGTGTCAGGTCTATATGAAAACATCACTAAAAGTTTAAAACAAAAGAAACTGTGTGACTGAAATACAGACGATATTTCTAGTTTTCAGTCGACCGACTGTTATTATTTAGAGCACTAGATGGGGCTAGAGGAATTAATATTAAAATAAAAATACAACCCGATGAATTCTGAATTATCCAACCGAGAGACAGAAGATATACAGTATGTGTTATGATAATGCTTTATAATAAAGTACTGGACGATACTTACATTGTTTTAGACTTCGTAAAACTTCTTAAATCTGTTATCCAGGCGTTTCCCAAAGTTTATCACCCTTCAGGTGAATTTAAACTTTAACGAATTAGCTGTAGTTAACTTAGGTCACGTTTCAAAGGAAAAATACCTAAATTTCACACTATGACGAGTATGACCCTGTATTCTTATTAAGTTATTTTTGTGCGTAGTGAGAGTGTGTATTTATTGCGTAATTTGTATCAAGGAATTTACTTTATGTAACATCGCCCGGTGGTTCAGCACTTAAAAATGACCAACACCGAAACTATAAGCGGAACAGTCAGTTACAATGTAATAAGGCATAATATGTCTCCCATTCCAACTTGTGAATATTCTTCTATGTAGGACAACAGCCACACAAAGTTTCATCCAATTATACGGTGGAATTTAGGAATAGCTTCTCCCCACAGCTGTCAATACGTAACTCAATAGTCCCTTACAGCTTCGATTCTCCTGCCTGCCCCAGCTTCACACGCAACTTGGTATCTGGACTGAACACTGTTTTGTTTGCACAGTCTGCACACTTGTTTGCACCAGCTGCTTCTTTTGCACATTGTATATCTTCACTTTGCATATTGTCATACTAACTCGTGTATATTTTGCAGAACCATGCTTTACACTTATATTCAATTGTAAATCTATATCTATCTATCTATCTATCTGTGTTGGTTAGATGCTAACTGCATTTCACTGGCTCTATACCTGTACTCAGCACTTTGACAGTAAAGTTGAACCTAATCTAATTAAAGACATTCAAACTTATATACTGTGAATAAAATGCATGTATATACCACCAGGGTTGCCAACTTTGGTCAGTTGGCTGGAGCGAGATTTCCAGTTCGAGACAAGTCTGCAAGCACATGCACACGCATTTACACGTTTGTACGACTTAAATTATCGTGTAAATAGTCTGTAGGGTTTGCAAACTATCCCAACGCTTTTGATGCAGCTCACTTAAAGTTTATTATTATTATCATGCCGGCCGCAACACGCTGCCGTACGACAGAATGGAGTTGGGCTGGATTTAGTTGTATGAATTAGGGTGCTGCGTGCTATCCGACTTGCAATGGCACAGAGCGGGTTAAACCTAAATCGCAGAAAGAAGAAAGCAAATGATCGGAAACCACAATCTACACGTTATGGCGGAACGGCGGCATGCTCAATAAAAATAGGTCATCTCTCGTTTATGGCAGCAAGCGCTACCTTTCTATAGGCACAGGAGGCGTGGTGTTACATAAAACAATTCTGCTTTAACCCGACACAGCACGTACCGGGGTCTTTGCAGTGCTCTCTGCTTGACTGCCTGAGCGATTCATTGCGGCCACATTACAGATACAATCAGAGGACCTCCGCTTTATATGCAAAAGACATGTTGCCTATATGACAGCATCAAATCTGAGAAGGACGCCTCAGATTTTATCAGTCCGCTCAATACGAACAAGTTAATAATAATAATAAAAAAACATGCACAAACACATTCATACACGCGGACGTGTCGTTTTAACATGCGGTTGGAAAGACAATAATTTATCGCAGTGCGATGATGAACTTTTGGGGCTTAAAACTTAACGTCTCGATGTGCGAAGCCGCACCCAGTGAAAGCGGGGCTATGGAGAAGGGAGAGCGGCTTTTAGCATCCGTGTGTTAAAACGAAATGGAAATGAAACTAGCGACAGGTACAGAAGTATAAAATGAGACGTCCGCGACAAAATCACACTCGAACTACTTAATTAAATAAATTCGTATAATAGTTGTATGTTTTGTGTTATCTCTTTATTATAGACACTTCACTGATATTAATTCTTTGTTGGGAGAGCCAGGTCATACAGTTCTTGATGCAATTGGTGGATAAGGGCCTTGCTCAGGGACCCAAAGGTGAAATCGCTGTGCTGGCCCTGGGATCTAAACCAACAACCTTCCAATCACAAGTATAGCATCAAACCCACTGAGCCTCACACCAACCCCACAGCTATGCAAAACAGTACAAAATTCATTATGCTTAGTACAATATTGATGCTTAGGAATATACATAAATACAGGTCATTTTCCACATAAGACCCAGCATCACAAAACCGGGGCTGATTTAAAGAATAAATACATTTATTTATAAGGCATGCTACTGAAGGGTCACACCTCAAACTGACCACGGCTTCTGCCTGTCAATCCATTCCTCTTAAACCACTGAGCAGGTCAGGCTGGACTGAGAAAGCAAACTACAATAGGTATCTCCAGGGTTGCCAACTGTCACAGATCTGGGCATGACACTCAAGCTTTTAGACTCACGCTCACGCAAGAAATGTCATGGAAAATCTATATTATTCTATTATAAACCTAAAATTAGCTACATCAAAAGCGTTGGGGTAGTTTGCAAACAATACGTGTAAATGTGTGCGGAGACTTGTCTCGAATAGAAAATGTCAGACCAGCCAGCTAACCAAAGCTGGCAACCCTGGGTATCTCCAAGGATGGGGTTGTGTGACTAAGCAGCGCCAGGCACTGATCAAACAGAAACCAGAGAGCTAAACGAAAAAATCAAGATTTGTTTTGCACTGTGTGTTACTGCATTTGCACTTTGTCTTGTTTTGTCAGCACTTTCCATTCCTTACTGCTGTATGTTCCAGAACTTGCCTGCGGGATCAGTAAAGTGTGTTTTATCATGTTAAATTAAGGAAACAAACATAATCAAGGAATGGAAACATGATGCAGAATCAAACCAAAAGCTCTGGGCCCAGCGCTCCAGGAAACAAAAGCTGAAATGAGCTTCGCGGACGTGAGATCAATAAAATGGCTACAGTTGTGGGTGATCGCACATCGAAAAGAACCACGTTTGTGAAACCGATTCTGGACCATAAGGCGGAATGTGACTGTGAAGGGTGACCCCGTCTTAGGCCGTGAATCAGCCTCACGAGCTTTAAAAGACAGAAGACAGAGATGATTAGTCGAGTCAAAGGTTCCCCTTCATCAGCTGTTGAGCTGACCTTGTGTAGGTTTGATACCAGCTCTTTTCCGCCATCAGTCAGCGTGCACTGCCACGACTCACATCAGTGATCCCTTGCCATAAGATACACCTCTAGTGCATTTTATTAGTGAGACGTAAATTCCATGTGTGCCTGAGGTCTGTGCCCAAAAGCTGCTTTTGTCTAAGATTCCATTCTGCTAAAGGGTGTATAGTGAAGGATCGCTCTATGTAAATTAGCACGCAGGGGTCAAAGGAAAAAACAGTAAAACGAAAAGTCTTCACTTCATTTTTGATTCTCATAACCTTTTTGATTCCTGTCTCAGGTGGTTTACCAGAAACTCACTTTCTGCAAGACACCTTCTAAGGATGTCTATGAACCAGTGTTTCCCCATGTTTTTTTTTTTTTTGGGGGACAGTCTACCCAGGCATGTTTATGTTACAGAGTGAGATGTGATAATGATCTTTCCTCCTTTTTTTCATTGAGTGGGTGAGACTGACGAAGATGTGCGCTGTTTCAACCAAACAGACTGATGAACGCGACGGCATTTCCGTGAATCAGACCTTCAAATGCACTTTTCATCAAAGACTTCCTCCTTTGAACCTGCTGCTTGCCGGCTGCTCTCTCTCGGGTCTGCCGGCTGCTCTCTCTCGGGTCCTCTCTACCTTGAGGCGGACAAGCATCATGGATAAGTGCGTCAGGACCTCTTACCTTCTCATCATCTCTGCTGTTCTCTGGCTGAGACTCACTACAGGTAAATGCTTCTTCCGTTGTCTGCTGAACCCAAGAGCTTATGGCACAAAGCCTGCAAAAGAGTAAAAAAAATAATAAAACAGGTGATTAACATGTGGAAAGCTCAGATTCAAGAGCCAGGGAGAAGGTCCAGAAATGTAATCTGAATTTTGGCAGCTATCTAACTGCAAAACTGTGGAAAAACTACAGGATCTCTAAGTCACTTTGGCTATCTGACAAAACATCCAAGATTTCAGCATCTGACATAGAATGAAATAAAATACAGAGACAGTGGAAGTCGCTTAGGAACATCTGTCCAGTACAAAAATAAACATGACTGCTGACAGCGGATACTGATCTATCTATCTATAACCAGCTGATTGGAGCAGACTAGAATAGAATTCTAGTCATGAATAGAACATTAATACCTTTTATTGTCATTGCACGTTTCTGTACAAAGACATTCACTGCACAGTTCCTTAAAACAGAACATGTAACCTTCCACACATTGTCCAGCCTCTCGCACACCAGTTTGTACTGTGCCTCCTCGTGATTTTTCCACGTGTCTCTTTTTCCTTAACACCTTTTTAACATTTTACCAGCCAAGGTTTCCACCTCCCGCTCACATGCTCATTTGCGTACAGCCAACTGGGCCCCATCGTGTGGGTTTTAGGTTTTTATGTATCTTTTCCTGTTTTACGAAATGTGATTAGTCAAGCAGGGTGACGAGGTTTCACACAGATCTTTTTTTTTTTTTTTTTTTTTATAAATGTGTTAAATGTAAGTATATGTATTTTTTAATGACAGCCTTTTTTTCCCTTTTTACATGGTATGTTGGTTTGATCAGTTAAGTTTTCCGCTGTCACACCCTGCATCACTTTCGCCTTGTTCTCTCCATTGTGTGGCTCTAATGAGCCACACCTGTTACTTGTTTAATCTTCCCTCTCATTACAGGTGTGTGGATCACCCCAGGTGCCTCTCGTCTGCTCCCTCGTCAGTGGTGTTTATTGTGCCTCCCTGTCTCGAGCTCCCCGGTCCGGTCATTGATGTTGCTGCCTGTGCCCTTTTTTTAAAAATGCATTTAACTAAAATGCCAGGCAAATTAGTGCAATGGGAAAGTTCCCTTAACTTTCTGAGGACCACGGGCAAATCAGTTTCAGAAACAAGCCTAATGGGCTTGAGCGACCAGCTTTGCCTGGTGGTCTTTGAGGTACCAGCAGAATATGGATGGAGGAGGCCCAGGGCAACAAAGCCTAGAGCAGGGGTGGCCAATCTTACTCAGAAAGGGTCACTGTGTGTGTGGGTTTTCACTGCAACTGCCTAATTAGATTACTAATTAGAGGACTGATTGGCTGAAGAGTCCTCACACCTGGGTTTGAACAGCTGACCTAAAGGTTACCCCAAAAAGCTGCATACACACCGGCCCTTTGCGGATAAGATTGCCCACCCCTGACCTAGAGTTACACAGCAAAATTTATATCTATTTTTTGCCTTTCTGTGTTTTCTCTTTCACCATGCAATGTCACAGGAGCGGAGCCCAACCCTATGGTTGTGCAGGACAAGGAGGTCAAGGCAGCTGTCGGAACCTCGGTGAAGCTGAGCTGCCGGTTCCGCTATGAGGCCCGGCCTGACGACATGCGGTTTGGCAAGTTCTATACAGTGCCGCAGATCAAAAACATCGCGACAGCCGCCAAGTTCAGCTGCCAGCCAGACGGACAGCTTCAGAGCTGTGAAATGTTTTCCATGATTAATGTTACGCTTAATTTAAGTTCAGCCAAATTCATCTGTGAGGTTTGGATCCCAAGACCCGGTGCGACGGTGATCATGTCTGGAAATGGCACCACTGTCTTACTGTACGGTGAGTAAGCGGTCTGAGGATGAGGTCCATACCTTGTGTCACACATGATTTGCTAATGATTAATAATAAACCGTGATTCAGATACACTGTTGACTGAGTGAATTGCCCTGATCAGTACTGATTTTGACATTTATGACTTCTGGTATAATATAATGCAAATTTTATATCATGGATTATTTGAGAGTAAAATGCAGTTGATTATTAAGTATCTTCCTGGCTGATAGAACTGAATGTATATGAATTAAAATTCACTATACGCTGGATAAATTCCACTATATGAATCGGTTAGCATTAGCCTCATAAATGGCCGCTATTTTCCCGCCCCAGCCGAGCCGGTGTCGCTATGGATACAGCCCCAGGATTTGCAGGAGGGAAAAGAGGCTGAATTACGATGCGATGCCCGTCATTTCTACCCCGCCAACGTGAGGGTGAGCTGGCTGTGCAGAGAGCAGCCAGCGCCGAAGGGGAGCGTTAGCAATAAGTTCACCACCGAGGCGGACGGCACCTCCTCCCTGCACAGCCGGTATAACTTCACCCCCACGGCAGGAGAAAATGACACAGTGTGCCTCTGCAAACTTTATCACCGCCTGTGGACACAGGAGAGAGAAGCCTGGGTCACACTCAACGTCAGCTGTGAGTTTGCAGAGTGCCCTACCGAAAGACAGATACCTGAAGGATAAACAGTTATCCTTAGCCCTCGATCCGTAGCTTAGCCCTCGATGCTAATCACCTTGGCGATATCCCCTTCCTAGACAGCCCGAGAGCCATTCATGTGACCTCTGAGCTGGGTCACATGACGAACGGCATCCTGCAGGTGGTGGAGGGCTCCTTGCTGAATGTAACGTGTGCTGCAAACGGGAGACCCCACCCGGAGATTCACTGGTTTTGGGGTAACATGACCAGGATTTCATCTGGGGGTAACCTGCTCATAGCCACCGCCACGGAGGAGCATGAAGGGACGTACTGGTGTGTGGCAAAGAACCAGTATGGAGAGAGTACAGCCAGTATGGTCCTGCTGGTATTTCCGAGAAACATTGGTATGCATGAGTGGAATGAGCTTTCAAGTTTGCGTAATGAAAGGGCAGTGCATGAAAACAGTGCTGAGTGTAAACACAACACAGGAATCCAGCTACTGTTCGCTACTGGGGCCTTTAACTGGTTTGCTGCCATTTCCAGCATACAGACAACATCCTGCGTACCTTATAGTCCCTGACGTGCATCTCTCTGGCGACTTGCGAGGTCTTTGTGCAGGGTCCCGCCTTCCTGGTGTCCCTGCTTTGTGCCAGATGCTTCTGTTAACCCGACGACTGGAAGTCCAAAAGTGAATCAGCTAGAGATGATTATATGCTGGTCCATTATTAGGCAATAAACATGTTGCACTGTAATTATACCTGCTAACTGACATTTATTCCTGTTCCATAGATGGTTCTAGACTTTTTCTTTTGTCTCAGTCCCCCTGAAAATTATTTTTAAACTATTTGGTGATTTGTTCCTTACTTTCACATACATCTTGTACCGCCCTGCCTGGCAAATTTTATCATGGGGACCCCCCTTTTCCAGATAAAGGCCCCAGTAGTGAACAGTAACTGGTTTGCACTCAGCACTGTATTCACGTGGGGGCCTTCTGTTATGCAAACCTGCATGCTGCACTGCGCGTTAACTGATCTTTAATGATAATTTCACAATTTAATCGTACCCGGGGAGAGGGGTGGTGTCCCGTATCTTGGGGAATCCCCCCCCCCGTGGGTCAAATCCTGGAATCGCCCCTGTCTTACTCATGTAGGCCTAACTAAAAAATATGTTGTTCCCATAACAAGTAGCAGTTTGTGTTATTTGAGTTTAACAGCCTTAATTTTAAGAATAATAAATGGTAAAGGCAGATGATGATGGTGTATGTTCTTTGGATGATGTTCCCTCTGATTTCTTTACAGGCTCCATTACACTTTACATCATAGGAGCTGTTCTCATTGTCATGCTGCTGTCTGTCATTCTCTGGCTCACAACTCAGTGGAAAACTCAGCCAAACCGAGGTACCCGCCTTCAGCTTACGCCAGGTGCTGCCTGGCCGTCTCTAGCTGGACTGTGTTTCTTCCTGCCTGACATTTTGTATAGATGAAATCAACAGACCGTTTACGACTTATTACGCGTCCAAAACACCATTATATTAAGAACACCTGTAGTCAGAATTTCAGCAAGGCACCACCTTCACTAGATCTTTTGTCATTATTCAGGTCCCGGTCCAAAAAGGTAAGACTACTTTTACTTTTCAGAATTCATTTGTTATCTAATTACACCACAGCCTTCGTGAACCTTTGTAAATGTTCTCAAAGAAAAAAAAAAACACAGACTGTATACTGCTGGACCACGTATGTCTTGTGTTTGTGGTGTGGAGGAAACCACGCTGGCGTGCAACGTGTGAAATGAGAAGACAACCGCAGTACTCATTTTGTCTGCATATGAAAACGGTGGGGGAGAGGGTGAAGATGGGGTCCAAAGCGTAGGGCCATGGTGTTTTTAAAAATGAAAGTATAAAAATTTAAACATGCCGCCTTTAGTCTCGACAATGCCATCAATGCCGTGTCTTACAAAAAGCATACAGTCTTCCAGTAAGACACTGCGAACAAAACTATCGGTTTTGCAATGATTTCCTAATGAATGGAAACCGATGCAAGGCCGGCTGCCTTGTGGCAATTGCTGGTGGCCGGTTAGCGGGGGTATGGATACTCCACACAATACAGGTAACTAGGCCTGGCTTTTTTGTTTTTGGCTAATTTATAACAATATCTGCCTGTTTCTCTTGCAGCACGACTGACGGAGCTGCCCCTACAGTCCAAGGTGCGGAGCACATACCTTCCAGGAACGAGACATTCTCCTTACACCAGGGGTGTGAAACTCCAGCCCTGGGGGGTCGGAGCCCTGTGTAGCTTAGTTCTTTCCCTGTTCCAATACAAATGATTCCGCTCAAGAGGGAATACCAAAAATGTGCAGGGCTCAGGCCCCCCAGGACTGCAGTTTGACACCCCTGCTTTAAACATTTATCTGTGCTAAATATTTAATAACAATGACACTTCATTGATCCCTCCCTGGGGAAATTCTCTTTTTGTCGACCCCCTGTCTTGCTCTCCATGAAACACAGACATGTATGTAGATGACAGCGAGCTTGGCAGTGAAGGGTTAAGGGCCCACAGACTTAGCTATCCTCCTGTGGCTGGGACTCAAACCAGCAACCTTCCGATCACAGGCGCAGAGGCTTAATCCACTGGGCCACACACTGCCCTCCTTAATTTTTCTTAGTACGTTTTTTTTTTTCCCAAGCGGAACGATGGCACCTGTATTATCTATGCATCCCAATAGTTTTATCTATGCATTCCAACATTTTACTTGAGGGGAGCAAAAATAATATAGTATTATGCTATTACATATGAATTAACCAATCACAAACTAAGTCTTAGTTACATACTGATATCATGTTCATTCATCATTGCTGAATCCTAACAAATCTGTTACCTCCAGCAATTACAATATTTATTATTGAAGGAACAAGTCACGAATAATGCAAGTGAAATACTGACCTCACGTTTGTTCATCATTAATGAATCATGATGCATCTTTTATATATCAAATAGCTACTCTTCAGATTCACAATGCCGTATTTATCCCCAAGGGGAAATTTTGTGTTGCAGTAGCTATTTACATAAATTACCGGAATACAGACACGAGGTAGGCATAACGCCAAATTACAAAATGTAAAAATAAGTATCTACAAATATGCAAAATGTACAAATGCAAAAAATATGTGCATTGTGTATTATATATTATTTATGAATGTACTGGTGCCGCCTCAAGCAAACTGATACCAAACAATTTTGCAGGCAAATGAAAAGCAGGGCTGCATAAAACCAATTTCACATAAGTGGGCTACATGGCTTACAAAGACGAATGGTTTCATTTTCTGTCATTCGTACGGGTTTTAGCCTGGCAGTGAGTGAAATGCTGACTGTGCGCGGCTAGCCTTTTTTTAATGCAGAACTGATATTCTGCTTAAGGGCCATAATGTGTTCACCGCACTGCACGTGAGGACTGCGAGAGCATGCGGCTGTTGCAACCAGGTCGGTGCCTCAGGCGCCGTAACGTGGATCTGTGTCCAGTTTTCAAATAAATCCCACTTTTTGGTCTCTTTAGATCAAGACGACGATGGCGTATCAGAAGTGCTGTACGCTAAAATCGGCTTCGCTGCGTCTCGACATCCAAAGGCGGCGGTAAATCCTCTGCGTCGTTTTTATCATGTTAAAACATTGCAAACTGAGGCCAGTTGTTCTCTGGGGGGGGCAGATGCACTACTTACGCTAGGTTTTCATCATTAACAAGCAAAAGACAATTATTAAAATCGATAAGTTATATAATGCTCTGCAGTTGTATTTTACAGTTTTTTCAAATATGTAACTCACTCTCACTTCTTGTTTAGACTGTCCTGCTTCCACAAGTTTCACTATTTTTTTTTCCTGTCATCAATTTCGTTTTTCACTGACTGAAGCGACCCTTATATTGAGCTTACGTTTATGTCTCGCCTGTCCCCAGCACACAACATTTCATATGTAAATGTGAATAATAATAATAGTAATAATAAGAGCACATTTATATCAGACCCAAGCGGCATACGTATTTAGGGGGGCCACGGGGGGCCATGTATGTTGTCTCGGGGGCACAGCACCCCCCCACCCCCCAGAACTGCCTCTGGATTAGGACAAAAACTGTTAGCATGACATAAGGTTTTCTTTCTTCCATTAAGAAAAACTAGAAAGATCTCTGGAGCTTCAGCTCACCATGGATCTTCCCTGAATAAACCAACTGTAAACAGTCTGTAGAAACCTATAAAACAACAATAACAATAACAATCCATGATAAAAGGAAGGAAATTATGAAATTATAAAATTTTCTAAAAAGATCTTCTGAGTACACTGGGGAACATTTCCTGCTGCAGCCAACAAGCGGTTAAAACGATTGATTGGAGACCCCACCATTTTCTGTGTCCCACCAGCAAGGAGAGCCCGAGGACGCCAGTGTGGTTATATACAGTGAAGTCGCCCCAAGGAAAGAGAGTCATGTGCAGAGTGGCGGCCAGAAGGAGGCACTGCAGAGCACGTATGTTCTGGCTGAATGGCCGTCGCGTTGTCCTTCTCCTGCATCTGTTCCATCTTCCAGGGCCGTGTCCCCGTCCTTGGTGCCCCCGAGGGACCCCCCCACGATAGCCAAAGAGCCTAACATGAAATCTTAAACACACTGAAAATGAGAAAATGTGTCAGGCAATGTAAATGCATCGCAGAAAGACCGCCGACAGGTCGTGAGTTCCTCAGATTACTGTTGGCTGCTGATCGGAAACCGCCTTCGCGTAGTCGTCTTGGCAATCGGCAAACGACTTCAGTGTTAGGCCTCGATTGTTATGTAGGGCGGACTCTGGCTAGACGTATGTGGTCTTTGTGGAAAGTTGCAGTGCCCAGAAACCAAGCCGGGCTGGTGCCGATGGAAAGACAACGGAAACGTGGGCGGCACATCTCCACGTTATTCTATATATTGATTTTTGAACCCGGGGAAGGACTAGGCAACTGTATCATTACAGCCTGTACGCCATTTCAACTCAGTTTCCAAAAATGGGAAGGAGAAGAGCAACTACTTCACAATAGAAACCAGTTATTTAAAGTCGGTTATAGCCATCTTAGAGTGCAAATGTGTTGTTCCCTCTCAAATGCGCACAGGCATCATGGTTAAAGACTGTCAGCACTTTTGTGACGATCGCTCCCAGCTGCAGAGTTTATCGGCTGTGGTAAATAAATCAGCGTGTAATTATGTAAATAAGAGAGGATTTAACAAGCCGTTCTACCTGAATATCGCTGTATATGACCCTGTATGTATCTGTCAGAAACACAAACTGCAACAAACTCTTTAACAGGCTAAACCCCAGAATAAACTGGTTTGTTGTTGTAAACTGTGGCTTGTATTTGATGTTTTAATAGTGGATTTTTGGGGTGAAAATAATAGCTTATTTTTGACTGAAAAGTTGGAAGATTTCTTAAACTTTCCACCTTCGCGTCTGTCTAGAAATTGAGGATGTCTGTCATGCCACTGATTCCTCTTTTGTTGTCAGATTACATCATCAGATCAATACGTTAAATTAAGACAAAGGTGTACAGAGTGGCAGAAAGCAGACATAATATCAACATTGTTGTAACAGCTGCGGAGGTTGGCTGTGATGCTGTGACTGATGTGTTAGCTTTGCAAGTTTAAAGCCTATGCACTCCCCACTTAGGACCCAGGTACCGTACTTTTGGTACTTGAAAGTGTTGGTTCTCCACTGTCGTAAAAACCGGTACTGGCGCCGAGAGACATCACAGAGTGAGGTGGAGCATTTTGTACTGAATGCGAAAAATGGCTGTAGTCAGGGGCCGTAATGGGGGGGGGGGGGGGATTTAGGATGATTAAAAGGGCCCCTGAGTACCAGGGAGCCAAAAAAATTTGGAAAATAACTAGATTGGTTTGGACTGGGGGGCCCAATATGATATGCTTTCATGGGGCCCAAAATCTTTAACCACACACTGCCTGTAGTATATTATATTATAATATATTATATATAGTCTATAGTATATTATAGGGTTGGACAATGTGCGATATTAATACCAACATCACACGATCAATTCTGTACGGACATTTAAGTTTCACATTTTTACTCTGTCATAGAGCATAAATTGCAAAACTGTCATAAATTGCAAAACTTAGCAAGTTTTGCAATTTTATTCATTATCCCTTTTTCAAGATTATCTGGTATATGTTTAAAAATCAGTTTAAAAATCATGCTTTTGCATGCATTCTCTGAGATAATCGTAATGATTTTCATCCTTGCCGGTTTAATCACTAATAGATGGGTTCCTGAGGAATTTATGTTGAACTCTGTTTTTTGCTTTATAAATACCCCAGTTTTTATTACAACAAAATAATACGGTGCTGCCCTAATATATTATCTAAACTACTTCATTTCTTGTCATGCTGTTTCTTATCTTGCTGTCTGTTCTTCCGACCAAATTGAAAATTAAACTTGGGTCTTTCATTTGTCCACACATACATTATTAATGCTTTTATTTTTCTTGCTTTGTTTATTGTTGTTTTCTAAGTTCACATTTCTTTTAAAGATGGCGGTTGTATTGTCTTTCAAAGGCAGATGATTTGCATAAGGGTGATTTCACCGATCTTCAAAACTAAATTTATTTTTTTCATCTTTTTCAACACTGAATCTAATAACATATATTTAACTACTCAGAACGTGCAGTGGTCAGTCTCAGGTAACTTTATTTCATTATTCCAACCATTTTAAGTCCAAAGTGGTTGTTTTTTTCTCAATCCTGTTACCAAAATCTCAAGCCACTGTTTAAATATCATTTGAAAGTCATTTCAACTAGGTCTTTTGTGTCAATAAAGTATGTATTTTAAAGAAATGATTGGTTACATGTTCAAAAAAAATAAAAATTGTCAAAAATAAATAAATGAATTAAAAATTAAATTTAAAAAATGAAAAATCTTTGTACATATTTGTTGCTCTTTTCTCTTTAAATGAGTAACTGGACAGAAAGTAACAGGACTGAGTTTTAGCATAAAGTGAGCAAATTCATAAACCATAGCCGCATCAAACCTAATAGTATGATAACATTGTGTGCATTGAAGTAACTTAGCAAAAATGTTTTTTAAAAATAAATAAATAAATATAATCTAAGAAATAATTTGGGTAGAGGACTGAGTGTTGAGTTCGACCACCTCAGACATGCTTACAGTATCATCAAAAATACAGGAAAGAAAGTGAGAGCTCACTTTTGGTTTTCCGGAGGTCTACAAGACACTGCGATGATGCAAGTTCCAGTTGAACATGCCATTTGTGGAATGTGGCAATTTTTTAGGGGCAGAAATGTATTACGGTAACAGAACCCGAGAGTGAAAACCCGAGGACACGACTAAAATGTGTATTTTAACTAGCATAATATTGATTTACTATAAGGAAAATGATGGGAAATACTGTTACACAACAATTCAAAAAACATATTTTGAAGGTTTTTAATCATATTTCATGATGAAGTGTAGTATTCGTGAGCAGAAACAGGTGACAAACTTTTTTCAGTGTTCTACTTAGTTTTCATTAATGTTTTGCATCATGTATGTTAAATTTGCAATGATTGTGGCGGACACTTTTCTTTAATA
The DNA here is from genome assembly GCA_026777985.1 of Mormyrops attenuatus. Lineage (NCBI taxonomy): Eukaryota > Metazoa > Chordata > Actinopteri > Osteoglossiformes > Mormyridae > Mormyrops > Mormyrops attenuatus. Next base: position 3,076,942 of record JAODKC010000065.1, on the reverse strand, counting down.
ATAATAATATGTATGTAGCTAGGCTACTTTTCATACATATTTACGCATATAATGTCCTGGGGACAGAAATGGCACCGATTCGGTGGAATGACCGATAAATAGTTGACAAAGAAAGCCTTTCAAGTCCCACGCCAGAGTACCGAAGTACCAAGTGGTTTGGCACTTTACATATTCGAACTTTTGGTACTGATAGTCGACAAAGATAATTGAAAAGGGTAAGTAGGCTATCGAAAGTACCGTACGAAAAGTAGGCTACTGTAGCAGGTGCAACACACAACGACGTCCCATGAACGTGATATTTCGTGAAATGTCGACATCTAGTGGTTCAGCCTAAGTCATTAGATCCATCCAACCATTTATCTGATTAGGATCGCACGGTCTTTTCGAAATGCAATGTAATGTAAAGAGTGACATCACGCGTTCAGAATCCTTGGACAGTTGGGTGTTTTCCTGATCCCTGTCCCGACGTCCTTGATCCATCGATCCTTCTCCTGATTATATTTGACGAGTTGAGGTCAATCATATGAACAAAACAAAATAAGAGTACTGACCTTGCGTTTATACTGGAAGTAGTATCTCCGTACAAAGGAGCCATTTGGTTACAGGTGTTATGCCGAAAAAGGCATCCCTGCCGTAGAATGCATCCCTGTGTCTAAATGATCGATATGTCGCTGATCTGAA
>JAODKC010000065.1:3059202-3076161 GCA_026777985.1 Mormyrops attenuatus | reverse complement strand
ACATTCCAGATATATATAATCTAATTTTGAATATCCAAAAATACATTGTGAATAGTAAAAATGTCATTACGGATATCTACAATTCCTATTTTGACTAGTAAAAATGCAATTGCAGATATCTACAACTAGAATTATGACTAGGAATAATGCAATTGCAGATATCTACAATTGTAATGTGGATATCTGTTGACAAGTACATAGGACGCCGGTTTAACATAAAATGGGTCCATTGACTATCCACAATTAGCCTCACTTCATCACTCGCTCCGTCTCGCTCCACTTTCGTATACCGGTGCTGTACCAGACCAGCTCACACCCTGGTTCTGAAGCATGACTGACCCAGAAATAAACCATTGAATGTGGATTTGACTGCTCATTTATTTTGATGCCAGGCTAAAGTTTAATCAATCTAAAATTAAAATATGATGCATATTGTGTCACGGTCTGGGCGAGCGGCGAGCACGGAAGCAGGCGAGCGAGCCGTGGAAGTAGGGCAAACAGGGTTTATTGCAGGGACGGACCAGCAGACAGGGGAATCCACAGCAGACGCACAGCACGGTAACATTACAATGACTGATCTGGGGAAGACTGACTAGAACGCGGACTAAATACACAGGGTAACGAGCAAGAAACGGAAAACAGCAGGTAAAACGGAAGGATTCCACACGGGGTTAACGAGGAGGCGTGGCCCACAATAGGGTGATCGGGGCTAGGCGTGACACTGCGTTTGTTACACCATATGTAGCAGCTCGTAAACAAATATACCTTTTTTGTAAAAAAAAAAAAAAATGTTTTATATATGTTCAGACAATATTCTGTACTTTTTTGTTCTAAATATTTTGTTTTATATGTGTTCAAACAACATAATATATACATAGAAAGCGTGAAGGAACTATAAGTTTGTCTGTATAGTGGATTTAAAATGATTTGATTAAATATAACCCAGGAGAACCAAAAAATGATTAGTTGACTTGTAAGAAGCACACATTTTATAAAATTAGAACAAAGATGTTTACTTTTATCTCAGTTCAAGTAATTAAAATCTAGTTACTACTAAAATAGTTGCCTAGTCTTCTGCAAAAATAAAAATAGACTTTTGCTTTGAATGCATATAATGCCTGGCATAATTTGAACTACAGTATATTCAGAACATTTTTACGTAACATTATTAGATACTAAAGCAGTAATGCAGTAACTTTTATGGTGTGCATCTAATTGTGATACAGTAGGTTAATATGACTTTTTGCAATTATGTTCTTATCCTGATTAGGGTACATAAATCAATTGTATTATTAATTAGTACTTATCTAGCCTTATATTAAAAGATGACTATTGTATTTCAAGTATAGGCTTCCCCAGCTCTGGTCCTGGAGGGCCAGAATCCAACACAGTGTCATGACCTGCTCGTACCGCCCTCTTGGGTGCTACGCCCTCTAATTAACCTTGTGTGCAATCCCGATTGTGACCAGCTGTTTCTTGTTATTTCCGGCTTGTCTTGTGTATTTCAGTCCACGTTCGAGTACGTTTCCCTAGGTCTGTCATTGACATTGTCTGCCGTGTGTTCCCATGATGGTCTGCTTACCCAAATAAAAACCCCTTTGTCTTCAGATATCCATCTACCTGACCTTGATTCCTCATGCCTGTTCGCTCACCTAGCACCCGGATGCAACACACGGTTTGCAGATTTCCCTGCTCAAACACACCTTAATCAGCTAATTACCAGGTTTAGTAGGTGTGTCTGAGCAGGAAAATCTGCAAATTGTGTTGCAAACTGGCCCTTCAGTACCGAAATTTGGGAACCCTGATTTAAACTATAGAATTATCACGATGTTTAAATTAATTATGTATCCAGGGGAATTAAGAAAATATTAGCAGTTCCATATTTTATATTTTGATATCTATATTATGCTGCAATCCAGATTTGATATAAACAGAACCAAAATGTTACCACAGCCGGTCCTTCAAGATGTTTTAGATTTTAAACGCCGGGAACCTAAAATTGCAACCAGGGCTGATATTAAGTATTCTGTTCACGTCCTTTTCGTAGCAGTAGAATCTGACCCTTTTGGTCAGTATGAGCTGGATCACAACTTGGTCACCAAAATAATTCTCTGTAGCGTTTTTACGGTTTGTTTTACCCACACCCTCCAATGCAGTCCGGGCCAGCATACAGTACCTACGATAAGTGTTGTGTCCTTGTTTGTATATTACTTTCTGCTTATCAGACAGTAACAGACACACTTATCGACAGACGAAACTTTTAATGAGGGAACTGGTTTACTGCCGGAGATTTTTAGCCATCTGCTGATGTTTTTGCTTTAAATCTATTTTGTTGTTATTTACTTGTTTTCCTCTTTGATTATGCACAGTTTGCATCCTGGGGCATGGTTTAACTCACACCCCACTGTTTCTGGCAAACTGAAAATGTCGTGCGTGAACATTTTTCATTTAACAAAATTAACATAGATTTTTTTTTTAAAAAAAAGGGAGAATGAAAAAAGACTTTTAATATGAAGTATTTAATCACAAACAAAGGTACACTTTGATGTTTTGCTATGTGCAGGGGTGGGACAATGATAATGGAACACCTGGTTTTAGACCATAATTATTTATTAGTATGGTGGAGGGCCTCCTTTTGTGGCTGATTCAGTATCAGTTTGTCTTGGGAATGACAGATACAAGTCCTGTAAGTGACCAGAGGGATTTTGAGCCATTCCTCTACAGAACAGTGGCCTGGTCACTATGTGATGCTGGTGGAGGAAAACGTTTCCTGACTCACTCCTCCAAAACAAAGTGGTTTGATAATATTCAGATCTGGTGACTGTGCAGGTCATGGGAGATGCTCAACTTCACTTTCATGTTCATCAAACCACTCTGTCCCCAGTCCTGCTGTATGTATTGCTGCAGTATCATCCAGATACACGGCACCACCTTCAGGGTACAGTGTTTAACCACTGGGTGAACCTAGTCCTCCAGAATGGTTCTGTAGTCCTTGGCAGTGATGCGACCATCTAGGACAAGTCCTGGGCCTAGGGCCCAGTTTTGGCGGAAACAGGAGAGATGATGTATGCATTTAATTCTGCAGTGAGTTGGGCAGCTGTGGTTTTGTGTTTTTTTGGGTACAGTCCAGGCTAGTGCCCGGACGTCCCTGTCAGACAGCCTCCTCTTGTGTCTACAGTTACTCCTGTTGGTTGTGGTCCATCCTTGGTGGTGGTATGCCGACATTACCCTGGATACCGTGGCTCTCACCACAAAGAGTTGCTTCCCTGCTCACAGATGCACCAGCGAGACGCGCACCAACGATTTGTCCTCTTTTGAACTCTGACATGTCTACCATTATGTTGTGTGGATTGCAATATTTTATGTGCAACTGTGCTATTGCTCTGCTAATTCAACCTTCACGCTCTGCTCTTACTGATGGGATGTGCGATCAGCAGTGTTGGGGGTAGCTAATTACAATTAGCCACGATACTAACTTTTATCAGTAGCTACTTTTAACACGCTGTAGCTTTTCCCGTAACTAACTATTTGTTTTACAAATAGCGAAGTAGCGTGGTAAAACGCTACATGGTTAAAAAATACTACTTATAACCTATACTACGTATTTACGACTGATCGGCTTAGCGACCGTTTTCAGACCAAAATATGTGGCGGTGACTGCGATCACCGCGAGACATCGATTCATTCGTCTTGTGCTCAGGCTACTGTTCACACTGTTTGCTGATGATGACGATGATGATGCCATAGTACAGTATACATTTGTTTCCGTTCATGTCTTAGCGGCTTAAATTGTGATAAAAAGGTTATAACAATAATGAATCAAGGAAATTCTGATAAAAAGGTTAAAAAACACCAAACAATATGACTTAAATAATATATAATCTTATTATACAGCGTACTCTACATGTGATAATTTGCATATGAAATAAATGGTCCACTTACAACCAAATCGACTTACGGCCGTTCAGTCGGAACAGATTGAGGTCATAAGTCGATTTTTGTTTTATAATATCGTTCTGATTAATACTTCAATAATTAACAACCTGTATTATTTTTCTCACTTTATAAATATGGGTATTTTCAGCTACCAGTGGTGTTTTTTGCTTGAATACTCTGGGGATGGATGTTAGAGGGTTGAAGAATATTTATAGCTTAGCTACTTTTGATCATAAGCAGCTTGTAGCTTGGAATGCTACCGTTTTAAAGTAGCTTCCCCAACACACGCAATTAGTGAAGGTCGGCCATCAGGCTGTGCACATATAGGTGTGAACACCAGTTTGGACAGATTCATTTTCGTCGACCAAACACTGAATATGCAATGTATTTTGTTTGCCATGCTTTCAACTATGCTTTTTATGGCTTACACAAGTTAAGCTGTGTTTCTAGAGCTGCGGATTTGCAGATAATTACTGCAGCTGTTGTCACGGTGGGTGGCATGGTGGCTGCACCCCCATACTTCTGCTGTGTGTGAGTGGAGGCTGCACGTTCTCCCATTGCCACAAGGGGTCCCTCTGGGTACTCTGGTACACTCCAGTCCAAAAGCATGCGCTTAGGTTAACTGTCAAGTGATGTACCCCAGCCTTGTACCTTGTGCTTCCTGAGATACCAGACTCCAGCCCCACCTCCCTCCACTACATGATCTTTACTAAGATAGAAGGTGAATTTCAATGTTAGAATGCCTTAACCGCTACGCCCCCTGCTGGTCGTGCATGATTAATAGATATGATTCGTTGATCTGAAGGTTGCATACATTAGTAAACAAGCACAAAGTAAATCAGTACCACATTTAATCCACAAATCTCCGATTATCCACAATCTCTCGTTTCTATTAAAACACAACAGAAAGTCTCGCAAGCGCTCACGCGTGTTTTGCCCGCTCTCATACCCGCAGGCGCTTGGTGACGTTATAGATCAGGCAGACGTTTGAAGACCACGTCCCCGGAGATCCCTGTAGGAGCGGCACCGATCTGTCAAAAGCACACGACGGAAGCGTGCATCTCGCAACCAACATCGCAGGCACAAACCACATTAAATTAGCCGATAAATTAATAAATGACTGGCGCGGTAATTGGCGTATAGGTCTCGGAGTTATGAGCGGGGCTGTTTACACGCTGTTTTAAAAGTCAAACAGTGTCCTTTGCTGGCGCGTAATTAAAGAATGTCCAGCCCCAGCAGAAATTAATGATGGATGATGAAAAGATAATAGGGAAGCTGCTCCCTCGTACAGGACGATGAATTATGGAAGATCTGTGCGCCGTTGGGTTACTTGGTATAACACAATAAATGGAATTTAGATTCTTCTAAATTAGTTTCAAATAGCTTTTTATGTATAATCCAAATACCCGCGATTGCCATTATTTTTCTTGTTTATCCACATCCAGGTATTCGCTTCTGGTTAAGTGGCTAGAAAATGGATGGTATTTTCTCGTCAGCAATGCTCGGGCGCGTGCTCCAAATGTAATGCTCCTGTTAAAATATTTTAAAATCGCACCACGCCGCCGACTGTGTTGGCTATTCTGAGACATTCGGTTCCTCTAGGGGGCGCTATTTGGTGACGTCTATCAGGACACGTCAGTGATATACATTTGCTACCTTACAGGATGTGTGAAGGACATTCAGACAGACATCTGAGAAAGTGTTTCTGTTAACTGTGAAAATGCAGCACAATGGTTTCATTGAAATCCACAGAGTCTGTTATGAGCCACTCTCTGTGCTGTCTTTCCAGAAAAGACAGATCTTTTGATCTCCTTTTAATGGTTCACCTTGCCCCCCCCCAAAAAAGCATACCAAATGACTACAGAAATCCTACCAAAAGCGAAAGTCAGTTAACAAAGAAACAGATGGATAGTCACAGTCACCTGACCCCAGCTGAAGTCATTAGTGGACTATTTTTCTGGCATGACAATGACTGTTTGTCAGAGCCCGGTGTAAACGAGAGTTCGATGTTGCGTTGGAGAATATAATTAGAGCTCATTTTGCTGATGTCGGCAGAAGGACAACAGCGGGAAAGTAGATTCATCAAAAGTAATTAGACTGGTGTCAGAGGTCTCCCCATCGCTCACCTGGAGGACCGCCTCGTCATGATGATGATGTCACAGAGTGTCCCCAGTGTTCCCGTAGACTGTCAGCGTTCAAATTAAACGGGACTTGGGGGGGGGGGGGTCTGGTAACCATCCATAAAACAGATGATATGATAATATGACTCCCTCCCTGACTGACAACTTTTATTGTCCACCCCCCTGATGACAACTTTTACCATTACCATCCATACTGTTACCGACTCACTTTTCTGCCTGCCGTTAAGGTCCACACACAGGACGGAAATTTCATCATGAGGACTTTGTACTAGACAGTGCACGTGTGGCATGGATTTTTATGTTAAGCGGGTGCGCATCGACGGCAAGGAAATTTTCTAGATCTTTCCAGTAGGTGGCAGCACTGACTTTCACAGAGCAGAGGTCAACCGAGAAAGCGTAAAAGAAGAATTGTTGCTATTGTAGGAGGTGCAGAGGTACCTGTAGGCCTATATCTAATATTTCATTCTGTCCAGATATTATACCGTGGTGTACGGTATTTTAAAAAGCTACACTGTTCCAGCATTTTGAAATCTTGATGCGGTGTGCTATATTACCTTCATATCCTCCAACCCTAGCAATTTTAAAACTGTTCGCAAAAGTTTACCCATTTCACTACACTAGTTATATTTCCGTTTGTTGCAGTACTTCTGCTCTCTCCTAGTCTTGCGTCCACCGACTGCGACTGTCTGTAGTATGAACACAAGCTGCCGCATGCATGCATGCCCAATTGCAGCCGAAACGTGCATGCAGAAAAGTGAAATATGAACTAGGCTTTAGGTCATGGTCAGATCGTCCACTAGGGGGCCCGTGCAAGAGATTTGACACAACTGTAACCCTGGTGTTAGCATATGTGCAAGTTTCCTGCACCTTTCCATGCAAACATTGCAATATTCAAGCCATGGAGACCCTAAAATAAACTGCCATGCTTTTTTGGGCATGTTTATTAACCTGCTGCTTCCTTTCCTCTGTACCTGCTCCCGACCTTGGAGTAAGGTGCAGCCCCCTCTCTGGACTTAGCCTCCTTCATTTCTGCTTATTTTTGGACACCCCTGTTAACACACTGCTGACCAAAAACTGTAAACAAAGATATGAAGAACAGTAGAAGTGGCTTTAAATGAACAAAAAGCAGCATCACAAATGGAGTCCTGTGATTGACTAACATCCCCCCAGGATGGTTATTTTCATCCTGCTCTCTTTAAAATAGCACATTATTTACCCCCGGTGGGTGACCTGAAAGGTGTGAACCGCTGCAGAGTTATGATGTCACTGATTTGACTTCCTGCACAGTCCTCTGATGCTGTGGGTGTTTGGAGACCCTCTCTTTCTCCCTTACGCTCACGCTGTCAAATTTAGAAGTTTGTTTATATGTCCCTTGCCATGTGCACGGGAAAGCGGTGACACGCAAAATTGTTAATTAACCTGAGTGCTAATTGAGCTGCAACATCGTTCACTTCAGGAGTAGTCCTGAGAAAGCCAGGGTGCCATGACATCGACAGTCATCAGGCAAACGGAGTGTGAAGATCAGGATCAGGAGCAAAATGTCCAGATCATGAACAAAAGGCCAGAGCCAGGATCAGGAGTGAAGAGCCGAGATTGGGATCAGGAGCACAGAGCTGGGGTCAGGAGCACAGAGCTGGGGTCAGGATCAGGAGCGAAGACCAGAGGTCGGGATCAGGAGCACAGAGCTGGGGTCAGGATCAGGGTCAGGAGCGAAGAGCCGAGTTCGAGATCAGGAGCACAGAGCTGTGGTCGGGATCAGGATCAAGAGCAAAGAACCGAGGTCGGGATCAGGAGCACAGAGCTGTGGTCGGGATCAGAATCAGGAGCAAAGAGCCGAGGTCAGGATCAGGAGCACAGAGCTGTGATCGGGATCAGGATCAGGTGCGAAGAGCTGGGGTCGGGATCAGGATCAGGTGCGAAGAGCTGAGGTCGGGATCAGGAGCACAGAGCTGGGGTTGGGATCAGGAGCAAACAGCCGAGGTCGGGATCAGGAGCGAAGAGCCAGGGTCAGATTAGGAACAAATAGCCGGGGTTGGGATCAAGAGCGAAGAGCTGGGGCCAGGATCCAGAGTGAAGAGCCGGGGTAAGAATCAGGAGCAAAGAGTGGGAGTTGGGATCAGGAGCAATAAGCCGGAGTCGGGATCAGGAGCAAAGTCCTGAAATGTGGAGCACAAGACCCACTGTCTGTGTGATACTTTGAGAGAAGGCAGGTTGGATGCTATGTGAGCTCTGTACACTGCACAAGGCCAATCGCACGTGCGGATCTATTTGCATATAAATAGCTTTGCTTTTTGGACTGTGCGAGATTAAGATCACTTTGTATGGAAGCGTAGGGGATAATTGTCTCTGTCTGGTCTGAGCCAAATCCTAGCAGGAAGGCCAGGCTTTAATGGGAGTAGCTGTGGTGTCGAGAAGCACCGGAGAAGCTTGGTGGGGTAAATTCGGAGCCGGGTTTCTAAAGTGTGTCTCATTCACAGAGCACAATGTCTCACTCCTATTCAGACTCAAGTTCAAATGGAGTCCAATCAAGGCCAATTCACTCCTGGGCAGGAATCTCCACAAACTGGCTATAATACAAAGTACATAGCAGAACATCTGCTGGAGGCAGCAAAATTGGACCTTTTATCCCCCCCCCCACCCCCTCTCCGTTTCAACTAATTACAAACGGCTGTGGATCACGCTTACCTCTGCATTTAAGGGGTTTGGTTGGGAGGGGCCGTGAAATATTCAAATACATAAATTCTACATAATATGCTAAGGCAAGGAGGGGGTAGAAAATGATAGAAGCCTGAAAATTGTGACTCTTCCAGCTTCAAAAGACTGATGAAAGTGGACAATAGGGGGCATGATAACTAAGGAGCTAGACTTGGCAAAAGGCAGTAGGCTGAAATCCTGTGAGCAGAACATCTTTTGAAACCTTTGCTCAAGATCACTGCAGAATCTAAGCCAAAACAAATGAACACAGTACAGTCGCATCAACTTGATTATGAACTAGAAAATTGGCTTTTAAAAAAGAAAACGACAGAAATACTGCAGAAGGCTGGAAACAGGCAAGAGGGGAGATCCTGGGGCTGGTTTGGAGGAAGAAGCAAAGAAAATGATTGTTTACTCATGGTGTGCTGGGGTTTGGAGCTGATGTTGTAGTGGTGCCTGGGGCACAGATTCGGTGCTGGAGAAAATGGGACCAGCTCTGGGATTTTAAACGTGCAAGCAAAATGCTGTGGTCTGTGAAGTGGGATTCCAGCCCATCAGTCACACACACACACGCACGCACACACACACACACACACACACATACACACAGTCACGCTCTCAGGGTAATTTCCCAACAGCAGTCAGTCTAGTCAAACCCAAGACGGCCGTCTTGAACCACAGTGAATCCCTATCAGATAGATTTTCAGATCTGTAGCTGTGGTGTTCATTCAGCCTGTGATTCTCTCTAATCTGCATAATCCATTACTAATGACTGAATTATAACATCATTAGTGGCATGACATCCCAAATTACTCAAAACAAAATACATTTCCTCAGAAAACCCAATGATTATTGAAAACCCATAGAAAGATCTCGGCTAATCTTTACAGAAAGCAGCTATTTCCTCGCGTTTTAAAATGCTAGTGGGGAACGGCTTGTTATAGGTTTAAATACCAGGAGGACACTTTCTGCTCCAGTTTCCAGAAAGTTCTGGCACTTCACCTAATTTGCATGGCATCGCTGTGATAAACCTCAGTCCCTTGCATGTAATCATTACACAAAAGCATGTGTGCCTACGAGGCAGGCTGTCTTCAATTTGCTCATCACACAAAAGTCTGCTCTGCCTCTCCGCATCCATCCAGAGGACACATTTAAAACTAATAAGCTGCGTAATGAGAGAAAGCGGAGCCGCGGTGACATGCTCTCAGTGACCGATTTGCATCCTTGTTCTTTCATTGGTCGCCTTCATTATACGGTGGCCAATAAATAAGCTCGCAGTGGAAGTCGTGTTACTGTGGTGCTTGCCTAGGTGACTCATCCAAAGGGCTTCAGCAAATCCATTCACACAAGAGCTGGAGGGATTGTGTGCCATTTTACAAACCAGTAGTGCTGCGAATTTAAGTGAAAGGCAAATACAAGAAGAGAAGTCACAATAATGTCAATCATCCATGCCGTTTATTCAGGACAATGACCCACAAAACGCATAATAAGAATGTTACACTTGCATTATGTAGCATTCACGGTTAGGGTGGTTTTTCTGATCTTTGTCTGGTCTTATCCTTTTTTTCTGATCCATTGAAGCCCTGAAGGACATCTAATGATTCTTTTAAAAGCCAGTAGAGCATCTGTTTCTCATCTAAGACACACCAGAGCAGTGTGTCAGGCTCAGTCATCTTGTCCAGCTGGTTCCTGGCCCCCGCTCCTGTCACACTGGGGGCCCATGTATGGCGGGGGGGGGGGCTCATTCCCAGTCAAGGGCCATGAGGTTTGGATGCTAAACCCCCTTTTAAAATCCTTTATTTTTTAGGACACAAGCGTACATGAGTCATAACTGTGGGAATAACAGTGTATAATGTAATAACATGGTCTTCATGTTTCACACATATGATCCCAATAGGTCCCATTTCCCCCGAGGAGGGTGGGGGGTACACAGGGTTCGATCAGGCTGAACGGCACCTCCCCTGTTCACACAAGCAGGACCGTTCATACATGACACATGGATGAGGCTGCAGTGTGAGTGAGACAGCTGTTAGAGTGGAGACAGAGGTAACAGCACTGACGGCACTGACAGCAGTGAGAACAGAGACCGAGGTGACAACACTGACAAGAGCAGTGAGAGCAGTGACTGGGATGACAGCAGTGAGAACAGAGACAGAGGTGACAGCAGTGAGAGCAGTGACAGGTCACAGCAGTGAGAGCACTGACAGCAGTGATATTGGCCCGTTCCATAGCTCTGAAGACCAGCTTCCTCTCTCTTCAAGCCCGACTCATGGACTGAAGCTGAAATGAGCCAGGAAGATGGCTGATCTCCCGCCTCTGGCCAGCTGGGGCCGTCAATGTCACAGAATTACAGTGAAAGCCATATGAGGTTCTCTGGATTAAGCTGTTGGCAAATGAGCGCTCTGTCACTTGCCTGAGGTGAATTAAAGGCCTCCCCCCAACTTCCACATGTCACCCACGTTCAGCCTCCCCATCCCTGCAGGCAAAGGACAGTCATACTGTGTCACTAGCTTGCTAACTCAGGCTGATCCTCCTTCCCTTACTTTCACATAATGCAGCCTGTACAGGCACACTGAGATGGAAAGAAGGGGGCACAATTAGCAATCGCCCCCCCCCCCCAGGCAAAGCTGCCAGTTATGTTCCATTTCCTTTTGGGCAGAGTGATCACCCCAAGTCAGTAAGAAGTAAGAGTGCTTCAGAGTGCTTTGCTTCAGCTCATAGAACTGACATGAAGTGCGTACACCTCAGAACATGCTAAGCAGTGAGCACCCCTTCTCACAGTGCCAGGTCTGAACCGGAAGGGCGTGTGTTCAGTTCCTGGCTCTATACTTTTAGTAATGAATGGCTTCGTTTACATTGATGGAACATGCAGAAAATAATGCAATGATAGGATGGGGCCCAGAGTCTCCATGCTTTATAAATTCTATGTTGATTGAACATTGATTTTGTTCTGATTAATGATTTATAAAGAGAGCAGCTGGAGGACACTGAGGATCTCCAAGAAGAAGAGCAGGAGCCGGGGGCTTCCTTTGGACATTGGGCTTCCTTTGGACAGGGGGCTCTGAGCTCAGAGAAAAAGTCCCTGGACATTCTGGCTGTAGGGATGAGATGTTCAGACCATGCAGCAAAATCTGACCTTAATCTTAACCTCTGCTGTACTCCTGCTGTACCCTCACTGCACCCCTGCTGTACCTTTGCTATACCCCCGCTGTACCCCTGCTGTACTCCCGCTATACCTCCACTGTGCTCCTGCTGTACCCTCACTGTACCCCTGCTGTACCCTCACTGTACTCCTGTTGTTCCCCCACTGTACCCCTGCTGTACCTTTGCTATACCCCCGCTGTACTCCCCCTGTAATCCTTTGTATCTCCACTGTACCACTGCTGTGTCCCACTGTACTCCTGCTGTATTCTCTCTGTACTCCTCTTGTACCTCTGCTATACTCCTGCTGTACCCCCACTGTACCCCCACTGTACCCCCACTATATCCCTGCTGTACTTGTCTTTTTTGTCAGATTCTCCAGCAGAGCCCATCTGTCTGCTGCCGCGTTTTAGGGGCACTGGAGCTGTTCTGACCTTATTGCAGACTGTTCTACTCACACAACCCACCCCCGGTGGATTTGGCTAAACCCCCATCGCAGGAGCACAGATGCTGACGAGCGCCCCTCTGGGGGGAGGGGATCCCAGCACGGCCGTGCTGCAGGGAGCCTTTATAACGTCGGCGGGACGGCGTGACTGAACGACGCATATTTTCATTGTCTTTTAAATATGAACACATGCTGGCATAGAATGCACACAGCAAGGAACATTTCTACAATAACAGACAGCAGTGAAGCTTGCCATATTACCAATAATTCCCCCTCACTAACCAGCAGTTCTGATTTTATATAAATGTTATAATGCATAATGAAAACCTTATGAATGTCAGATGAAAATGGTACCAGTGTCTTATGGTAGGGTATGGGGAGTATTCATGGGCGTGGCCACAGGGACACTAGCCACAGCTGAAAGCTGATTGGTTCCTGCGGTGCCCCCACTCTTGTCACTCACTAATTCAAAACATACTATTGACTATTGATAAGGTTGGTCCCTCACCTTTAAAAAATCCTAGAATCACTTGTATTAGACTGTTTATGGCTGTGGATGGATGGTGTTTCTTGTGGCTGTCCATGTGACAAACGCCCATCGGGTTGTGGCCATACCACCACTAGGGGGTGCTCCTTCTAATCAGGCACACACACACACACACACAGCATTGGGGCTCAGCGTGTCACACTGCGGTACGTGCTGTCCATCTGTGCCTCGGGGAGTCTGCCTTGACACGCCAAACAGCGTACGACATCGGTGCAAATGAGGCAAAAAATACCCGTCTGTTGGAGCCCCTTCCCCTGCTATAACCCTCCCTTCTCCCCTCCCCCCAGCAAGATGGTGGCTTTCTGCAAGCTGCGCTTTAGAAAATATACCAAATTACCATGGACCCCAGAAAGGTGACACGAGGAATAGATAGGAACTTTCTAGAAATTGTTTCCTGAGGAGTTAAAGAGGATGTCGCTCAGGGATCTGGCCTCCAGCACGTGGGGGATCCGTTTTAAGATGAAAGTCACTTTGTGGAGTCTTCTTTGTGCCAAGAGTGATGTATAGGGCGGCCTCTTTCCAAGCATGTTCTCTGCTCCAGTTGATGCCAGTCCCGTGTGCCTGTATAGCCGGTTTAGCCCCGGTGGTCTCCACGGCAACAGCATCACTGCTCCAAGATGCTACCAGGAAGCCTCCAGAAACGTTTGGAGCCAGCGTGTTCGGCAGACTCTAAAAGGTCAGAGGGAGTAGCTGCCGTCAGAAAATGCCAGTCAGCTGAATTAGGAGGGGCACTAGGACCATGAGCTGTGCCCCTGGAAGGCGTCACTCTTCACCCACCATCATGGACGATCTCTTGATGGAAGGAATGACAGTGGGTGTTTCTCAATACAAAAAACTTGGGGATCATACTTGGGGTCTTGGCAACACCAGTCTTGCCAACTTGCCTCCCAAGCATTAACCTGAGATGCAATGAATCATGGGATTGGTCTTGTTTGGTGTGGATGCAGCCGATGTATCCTTGATATTTGGACCGGGGCAAGAATTACACCCAGGGATTTTTACCGTTCTCTATACTTGTATTCTTGAGTATTGGAACTGGTCTTTGGCAATGGAAAACGACGTAAAACGGGTGCACGAGAACCAAAGAACAGTCAAGCATGAATACTGAGAAACACCCAGAGCTGTAAGAGAAGGACGACTAACGGCAATGTTGATGCAGAGGTGACCTTTGACCCTGTCGTATGTACTACGGGGAAGCCAGGGGAAGCAGTCCAGAAAAGACAGTCCAGTTAGATCCCCCAGGACTGAGAGTGCCGGTCTGAGGGTCCTTGCTGGAGCCGTCTAAAATACTGCCTGACGGCAGTGGAAAGCTTCTGGGACTGGAACTGAAAGATGATTTTGCTTGTCTTGATTTTGTCACATATTAGATCGCAGTTGTCTTGGAGCCTAAATCCTGGACCATATGTCGAACCTCTTAAATGAAACTTCACGTTCATATTTATGTTTGATCTGTGCATTTTCCATGTTACCCTGTGGTGAAGATGCTCTCTTTACTGGCATCAGGAAGAGGTGATGACACTCATATTAGCTTCACCGCAGACCTGGCCTGGACCATAAGGTACAAGCAGAAACCACATTTAATTCACAGCCTGCTCTGATCGGGGCGGGGGGGGGGTGAGGTTTTTCCCTCGGCACACAAAGTGTCCAAAAATATCTGAGTTGGAGCCCTATTAAAATTCAGCAGCGTGAGCCGGGATCCTTGACGCGAGCTCGAAGAGGACCTCCGATGTTCCCAGTCTCCCCCTGCGAACACACATCCAGAAGAAAATATATATATAGGTGTAGAGGGGAACCTGAAGGACGGCAGGATCTAAATCGGAATAAAACCATGGTGCTACAGCACTTTACATTTCATTTAGCTGATGCTATTATCTGAAGTGACATATATATTTGAGAAAGTAGAGTCAGCCAGTCCCTGGAGCAACTGGGGGTTCAGGGCCTTGCTTAGGAACCCAATGGTGACATCATTTTGCTGGCCCTGGGATTTGAACCCACAATCTTCTGATTAGAGGTAGAGCATCCTAACATGCTGAGCCACATACCCCCCCCCAAGCCTCTTGATCAAAATTATTCAGCGTTTGAAAACTAGGACCTCTATCTGCAGTCAAATGTTCCCCCACTGAGCTATACGCCTACCAACCCTCACTTTGCAAACTCAACCTTCAGAAGTGATGCAGAGAAGCCCAAACCAGTTTCATCCATTTGGGTTTGGGCGACTCCATGTCTGGGGGAACTGACAGACGGAACCTGACTTATCTGTATGCTGTCGTGAGGTAAGAGGTGCAGGTGCCCGATGTGATTTAGCCAAACAAACAACTCTTTCTGATCGATGAAGGAAAAGGCCAAACAGAAACATAGAAGTTGGACCACAACGAGCAGTGACTCCTCTCGGGACACGAACCCACCGCCATCTGCAGTCCTCCTCCTCCGAGTGGTGAAATAGGAGGTTGCTGGGGTGATTCTCCGTGGGAGCGGCGGCTCGACTCACCAAATGGCTCCGTCCCATCCTGGTTGCCAGTGCCATAAATCACGAGCAGATGATCGATGGTGTGCGCGGGCCGAGTGTGACCGCTGTCACATGGCAGGGACGCGTCCTGCTGCGACTGGGGGATCTGGCCGTGAAAGGCTCCTTTCCTCCAGAAGGACGCGGTCCTCCTTCCCCTGGGCTCTCCTCTTTTACTGCGTTTTACTGGCTGCCCGACACATTTAATCCACACAAATACAAATACTTAATATTTTTCATCATTTTCGCAGAGGGATGTTTCACTGAACACTATATGGACAAAACTATTGGGACACACTTCTCAGACATTGAATTCAAGTGCATAAAATCAGGCACCTAGCCATGCAGGAAGGCTTACAAACATTTGTGAAAGGATGGGTTGTTCTGAAGAGGTCAGTGAGTTCAAACGTGGTATTGTCATAGGACGGCACCTTCGCAATAAGTCTGTGAAATTTCTTCCCTGCTAGATATTCCACGGTCAACTGTGAGTGGTATTATTGCAAAGCAGAAGTGTTTAGAATTGACAGAAACTCAGTCACAAGTGGCAGACCACTTAAAGTAAACGAGCGGGGTCGCTGAGTGCTGAGGCGCATAGTGCGTAAAAGTCGCCAATGCGCTGTTGAGTCAGTAACTGCAGAGTTCCAAACTTCCTCTGGGATTAACTTCAGCACAATAACTGTGCGCCGGGAGCTTCATGGAATGGGCTTCCATGACCGAGCAGCTGCATACAAGCCTCACATCACCAAGCGCAATGCCAAGCATTGGATGGAGTGGTATAAAGCACGGCGCCACTGGACTCCAGAGCAGTGGAAATGTGTTCAATGAGTGACAAATCACGCTTCTTTGTTAGGCAGTCTGATGGTCGAGTCTGGGTTTGGCAGATGCCAGGAGAACGTTACCTGCCTGACTGCATTGTGTCAACTGTAAAGTTTGGTGGAGGAGGGATCATGGTATGAGGTTGTTTTTCAAGGGTTGGGTTAGGCCCCTTAGTTCCAGTGAAGGGAACTCTTAATGCTTCAGCACACAAAGACATTTTGGACTATGGTTCAAGAGCCTGTGGGGAAGAGCCTGTTCTAGCATGACTGTGCCCCAGTGCACAAAGCAAGGTCCATAAAGACATGGTTGGGAGAGTTTGGTGTGGAAGAACTTGACTGGCCTGCACAGAGCCCTAACCTCAACCCCATCGAATACCTTTGGGATGAACTAGAACAGAGATTGTGAGCCAAGCCTTCATGTCCAACATCAGTGCCTGATCTCACAGATGCTCTTCTGAATAAATGGGCCACAGACACACTCCAGAATCTTGCAGAAGACCTTCCCAGAAGAGTGGCAGCTGTTATAGGTGCAAAGGGGGGACCAACACCATATTCATGCTTATGGATTTATCATAAAAGTTCCTGTAGTGTAATGGCCAGGTGTCCCAATACTTTTGTCCATATAGTGTATGTGCGAACTGGTGTGGGTGTGTTCCACCCCCTCCACACACACACACACACACACACACACACACACACACACACACACACACACACACACACACACACACACACAC
>JAODKC010000065.1:3038528-3056187 GCA_026777985.1 Mormyrops attenuatus | reverse complement strand
CCCCAGCAGATCTCACCTCTGACCACCTGGGCTTTTTCGAAGCTGAAATTTTAATTACGGTCAGCAGGATGTGACAGCCCCCTCCCCCCCCGCCCCTCCCTCTCAGCGGGGTCCCAACGCAGCCATCATATGTGCACAGTCACCGCAGCCAAAGTCACTTTGTGTGTTTGGGGTGAGCAGCGGGGTCTGCTGTTATGGCCGGACCCCCCTCACCAACGTCACGCAACGATCGAACTTCTAAATCATTCATTATTCATTGTTACTGTGTATTAATGTCTAAATGTCTTTTTTACCATCTAAATTCATATATTGTGCTACTGTAAAGCTGAAATTTTGAAATGTGGACAAAAATCGCCACTTCAGAAAAGAGGTGACATTCTTCTCCGTCTTTTAAAACTTTCTGTGACTGCAGCACCCTGCTGATCTGGCCCCCATTAAGCATATGGGCATTGGGGCACATGCTCTGGAGCACCCCATCCTGGTGGGGCACCAAGCAGAGGCATATGACCTCCGTTCACGAATATCTTTTACCAAGTTAATGAAAGTCAATATTGAAAGTTTTTAATATGATTGTATGTTGTTCTTTTAATACAGCACTCACTGACAAGCCTTCGTGATGCTTTCCCCGTGTGAGACGCACTTCTGAATTTCGTCACTCAACAGTCAGCTGTTTCCTCCCGACGCGACGTCACACGCACTGTGAGAGACTCTTTAATCCGGCCCTGTTCCATTTAATCCAGCCCTGTGCCTGCAAACAGGCCAAGTGTGCTCTGAACATCAAGGTTGACTGAGTAAAACTGTGTCTCGGCAGCCCTGACAAGATGAATAATCACAACAATGGTTTACGTATATTTAAGAACCTCACTGAGGGCTTCCATATCAGTCGCCGCAGTGATTTCTACATCAACTGCGGATATGATTGCTGTCTGACTTTCTGGAGGCTTCTGGGACCTCAAAGTGATGCAAAATTATTTGTGACCCCCCCCCCCACCCCCCACCAGGATCAGAAAAATTTCACTGTTGTTTCATTCATCTGAAGAAGGTGGGGGGGCGGGCGATAATAAGTAATAAAGAAAGTCACCGAGGAAGAACACAGCAGAAAACACTATAACTGCCAAGACTAAAACCCATTACGGGGGTGTGAGAGCCCCCGGGGGAGGGGGGGGGGTCAAACTGGCTCCCGTCACATCCCACAGCTGGGAAAAGCAATTTGTCTGTGATTCCGAGGGGGTCAGAGCCTGCACACGTTTAGCGACAAGGGAGTAGCACCCAGAAAGCTACTTGTCAGCAGGAAGCCTCTGCAGCCTAAGACCAAGATCCTTCCGGAAGGGGAGGGTCTGGCCTGGAAGCAACCGGGGGCTGGTGTCTGTACAGGGGTAGATCGTGAGGCCTGATTGGCTGTTTCATCACAAAGGAGGGGCGTCTGTAATCAATACCATATTTCCTGTTTTTTTATTTTTGGGATTTTTTTCTTAAGATAAGCTAATCCGTAAGTGTATTGATCTTATTGTCAAGAAGATATTAGACAATAATAGCCTTAAATATCTGCAATGGGTTAGTTTCCCGTCCTGTGTTATTATTTCCGGGATAGGCTCTGGACCCCCCACCCCCACCCCCACCCCCGCAACCCTGCGTAGGACAAGCAGGTACAGGAAATGGATCAGCAGTCCATCCATCCATCCATCCATCCATCCATTTTCTGTACCCACTTGTCCTACGCAGAGTCATGGGTGGGGGGGGTCCAGAGCCTTTCCCAGAATAATGAATGAATTTCTAAATTCACAAAGCTAGTAAAAATTGGATCCCTTTTATAATGTTGTTAGTATTTGTGCCTTTTAAAATAAATTCATTCATTCCTCTAACTACTTAGTCAGTACTGGGTGGTTGTTATTAATTGTCAGTAGATGTTGAGCATTTACTTATAGCTCAATGGATCAAATGATTTATTTGACTATGAATTAGGAGACATTGAGTCATTAGCCACTGTGGGCATTTTTAATGATGTTCAGGTTGCAGCCTGACGGGTGTGGAAAGTAGGTCTGTATTTTTACAGCCTAATTAGGCTAATTAATACAGCCACATCACCCCCTTCCACTGCAGGACAGCCGTTATATTGGCACCTAATACAGGTCGCTTAGGCGACATTAACAGGCGTTTCAGTTAAACTTCACTGCTGAACAGACTGAATCTGAAGAGGTCGCCCCCTGCTGGGTCGGAGGTCATCCACACGTGGCCTCCTCACAGCCTGCAGGGATAGCATCACATTTAACTGTTTCCTGGATCCAGAGTCACATGATCTGTGCTGCAGCTTCTGTCACTGGTGCTTCTAGCTTGTATGGCATCCTGCGTGTACCCCCCACCCACCCCAAAAAAGAACCATTCAGCACTAACTGTCATTTTTATCAAGATGTTTGGACCCTACAAAAAAATACTGACAAACCTAAAACTATACAAATCCAAAAACAGATACAAAATAAGATTCATAAATATCAAAAGGAGTAACAAAGACAAGTAGAAACTAACTGTAGTATATAAATTAAAAAATTAGAAAAGAGAATGGAATTATACTAGTGTGACATGAGCCTGTTTCATTACATGCATGATCCTCATAAAGAGATGACAGTTCTGCATTCCTTTATCTTTTATCTGTTTCTCTTTTACTCCATTCCTCCTTTTTTCTAAACTGGGCACCTGATTCCTTAGACTTTCTTATCCATCTACGTTAATTTGGCACTCAAGCGTCAATATGTCACCCATCAAAACACTGTTAACTGTTAAGTCAAGACTAAACCAGTTCAGCTTGGTGCTGTGCAGAATGGCTTCATATTATTCTCAACCATTTCACACAAATCAGAAAAAATGTAACAATATGTCTGTGACACTTTACATTCTCGATATTATGAATGAATTGTGGTTTATTTGGTAGCATTCCATAGTGTGACTGGTTTTAATTGCATTAGTATTGTACAAAGCTAACAGTGTGCCGCGCTTCCAGTGCGGTGACCAGTGGTCAACCCGCCCCCGCCCCCCCCTTACATCTCATACTTCTGAGTGGTAGCCTGCCTAGCTCACAAACTAGAATCAGAGCGCCCACTCCAGCAAGGGTAACTGCCCCACATGGTGACGTGACGTGCAAATGAGCGATACAAAACCGACTGAGGAAATGCCACCATTCGGATGTGTTTTTGTTTGGGCGCCCCGTCCGTTCTGCCCCCAGCAAGATGCCGCCCTGGGTTTCTGTGCAAATTCACACTCTTCTTTTAAACAGCAGGACCTGTTCCACGAGTTGCACTCCAAGATTCGAGTACAGCCCCCCACCCAGGATGCCAGCTGCCACAACCCACTCTCCTCTTTGCAAACTGTGTTGTTTTCAAGTGACACAATAGAGAAATAATAATAAAAAAAGCAGAATCTACTGCAGTTGTCTTTAGCAGGGGTGAATCTGGGAATTTTTTAACATGGGGGGCAAAAGAGGGGGCATATTTCATACAGAGGGGCTAACCTTATCATTAGCCAATAATATGTTTTGAATCAGCAAGTGACGGGGAGGGGGCAGTCTGGGGACCAATCACTTTTCAGCTAGGGGCAGTGCCCATGTGGCCCCACCCCTGTTTATGCCCTGGTCATTAGAGTGTTTACATCATTGGTGGGGGGAGGGGGGGAGTCCAGTCTATTTACATTAGCGAGGGAGGGTGAAATGCAGCGAGGCGGGAGGGCTTGATAAATGAGAGGGGGGGGGGCAAACAGTTATTTTTATTTCCTCTTTCTAAAAGCAGCCCATAAAATGCACACTTTCAGCTCTGTTGTTGCTCACAGTGTTTGCGACTCATGACTCACAGAAAGACAGCGAGTGCGATTATGGGCCATTTATGCATTTACCCTGACTGCGCATCTACAAGAGCACAATTTGCCTGAATTGTTATTTCTGTTAAAATGAGCTCTTGTGCTCTGTAGGTCAGTGTCGGCGGCTTCACGCGCTGTTTGACAGATAGAGCCTGGGCCTGCTTCCAGGCATACTTGATGGTAAACTGGTTCAGCTGGAGAGCTGGATTGTGATTGGCTGAAATGCCCTCATTGGATTTATTGATTGGACGGGATTATGCCCAGGAGGCGGCACATCAGCATGTTTCCTTGGTTTGTGACCTTTTGTAGAGATATAATCAGATGATGCCTTGAAGACCTAAGATTAAGGGTGAATGAAGGGGCGGGAACACAGGGGCCCCAGATGAAAGCTGATTGGTCACCAGAGTACCCCTTTCCATGTCACTCACCGATTCAAATCATATCACTGGCTGGCTGCTCTTTATGAATAATGGCCTCTAATGCCATATCCTGTCTCCTCCTTGGATGCCTCTAGGTCTCAGAAATATGATTCAGCAAGATGTACAAATGCCACAGAAGAAACTGAACCGAAAGCTCTGCCAGCAACAATGATCTTTAAGCAGATTAGAGGATCAATCCAGGAAGAGACGGTGGTTGATTTGGAAGAGCAGGTTTGAAATGAATTGAAAGATGAAAATACCTCTCAGGGTTCACTGAAAAGTGTGCGGGGGGGGGCGCTGTAATCAACACGCCCCACGGTAAACATAACCCACTTTAACTTCACCCATAGTGCCGTGACCGAGCTGGACCATAGCCCCCCACCCCACACACACACACACACACGTCGGGGGCAAACCCACAGAGGAATAACCGGCCTGGGAGGTTTTTAAACCAATTGCCAATAACTAATGAGAGACCCTATAATTAAGAGCGGCCGACCTGGCTAATTAACCACTGCGATTAGGTCACAGTCACACTGGCCAGTTTATAGAATCATCAGTGCGTGGGAGTCACTCTGAGTGGATAATGAGTTTGCCCAAATGTGGAGGCCTTCCCGTTCTCGACAGAAACGCTGATCCTATGACTCGTGTTGGAAATTCTCTCCATTTCCACATTTCAACATGACAGCTACAAGCTTGTATTGTGCTACTGACCCTTAGTCTCCACGGTAGGGGCGGCACCACCTTTAGGGTCGTCATGACAATGTAGCCTTTGGGATGTCCACCCCAAAGAGCCCGAAGCAGGGTCCTCTGTTTCTGCCCTGCTGCGGAAGTAGTGGGTTACTGTGGTAACTGGGACATGGGCTGGCGGATTTGGACCAAACGGGTCTGGCTTTTTTTAAAAGTTGCCTTCCCAGGAGATACAGTTTCTTAGGAGAGGATCTTTGTTGTCAGAATTGAGGTTTTGGAGAAACAGAATGAAAATGGATTGTGAGTGAGTCATATACAGGGATATACAGTACCATTGACTGTGCTGACCCCCCCCATCTCTGACTGTTAAGTAAAACGTCACTGAGGTCCCTCAAAGTTCCACCTCACACCTCCCCCTTGTGAGATTCCTGCAAGCAAACAGGCACTGCAGAAAACCTTACCTTTGTTTTGAAATGATAATCTCACTGACTCCCATCTCTGTGGGTGTACTAAGGAGGCTCTGTGGGCGTGGCAGTGACGCATGTGACTGTAAACCAGAGGGCCTGTCTGTACTGACGGAGCCGTTTTAAATCGATTGGGCTGGTGAAAAATGTTCCAGTGTATGTAAGGTTTATATTTACCTAATTTAAAGCAGTCCACACCACATGTGTCCAACTCCTGGCAGCGAGTCTGTGTTCCCTGGAGCACGGCATTCCCAATAAGATTAGAAGAAATCACCCTTATTACCCAGAGGGTCGTGGGCCTCAAGTCGCCACTATTGTTTCCCTCAGTGCATTGTTCAGCCGTAACAACAAACGCAAAAGAGTTGTTTAAAAGTGGAGCTGGGAAACTAGGCTGGTTGCTCTGCTGGGAGAGGAAACAGGCAGGAATTCTGCCAGGATTGGATACAGCCCGGAATTCTGCCATGATGGGACACAGGCTGGAACTCTGCCATGATGGGAAGCGGGCCGGAATTCTGCCGGGATGGGATACAGGCTGGAACTCTGCCGGGATGGGAAGCGGGCCGAAATTCTGCTGGGATGGGATGCAGGTCGGAACTTTGCTAGGATGGGATGTGGGCCGGAATTCTGCTGGGATGGGATGCAGGTCGGAACTTTGCCAGGATGGGATGTGGGCCGGAATTCTGCTGGAATGGGAAGCGGACCAGAACTTTGCCAGGATGGGAAACGGGCCGGAATGGGAGTATGAGGGAAAGGCAACAGAGACAGAGAGTCATTCAATTTCAGATGGAAGTCAGAAGAAGCTGGTCCAGATCAGTCAGCACAGCTGATTATAACTGTCGCTCACATACACAGAGCAGAGGAAGGATGTGAGCACAGGCCGCAGGAGATCAGCCGGACCACAGACTCGGAAATGGACCTGCAAAAAGCGCACAGATAATGGTGCAGTAACTGGGTTAAATTGAATCGTTTTAGATCAGTGGATCCCGGGAGCAGAGCAGACGATCCGCAGCAGGTGTGTGGCCTGCCGGCAGCCCCTATGCCTGGGCGTAAACGGCCAGCTTGCTGGGGGAGTGTGTGTACGGATCCAGCACCAGGAACGATTCCAGTCCCACCTGCATAACAGTTAAAGGACAAAAGGTGAACTTTGCACCAAGCGCTCCCTATGTTACTGCATTTATTAGACATTATATATGTTGTATTCTAAAGGGTTGTTTTGCAGACCCAGTCCCTCGAGAGGCCCACCAGAAGGGGGTCTGTCGTATTGATGTCTGTTTCAATGAGTTGATATTGACATGAATTTCATTGGGTTTTTTTGGCCTGAATGACTTATGGAGTAAGCAGATGCGAGGGCCCCTGGTTGGTGATCAACCCCCCCAGCCTTCCCTGGCCTGTTTGCCATGTGATTGCATCCGCGATGCTGACAGAGACAGTGTTGAAGTTAGGAGCTTCGCTGAGTGACCCGGAATTAAGATAAACATCTGTGGCCTTCAGAGTAAAAGGAATGTTGATACACCTGTGATACAGAGAGAGAGAGAGGTTTTTCAAACTCCCTTCCTCACCGTGGCCGTCCTCTGCTCTCTGTCTTCTCTGAAAAACATTCCTCACTCTGGTTTATGTTCTTTTCGTATCCATTTTACGCTCTGTTTTTTCCGGTGAGCTGTGCATTCTCTCAATGACCCTGGACTGTGTTCCTGGTGGGTACACCATGTAAACGGACCAGTGTGCCACTACCAGGCTAAATGCTGGTTGACATCTCCCACAATCCTCTGGGGCAGCTGCCCGCCTATTACAGGAATCACTCCCAGCATCTGTCTGTGCAGCTGGATTGCAGGGTGAGTGTGAGAGTTGATCATCAAGCCCCCCAACCCTATATGAACACCCAGTTTGTGAAACATGCCAGTTTGACACACCTTCCTCACAACATCCAGCAGTATCTGTCAGTAAAGTATTTATGTTGCAGAAATCATTACGTATTTGAAATGGTAAATCTTGAAATTGTTTTGATATGCTTGCAGCTGCAGAACAGCGTTAATCTTGGGGTTTACTAGGAGCTAAATGTCTCTGAGCGGTGATAAGATACCCGGTCAGACAGACCTGTGATTATAGTAACATGTGATTAAAGCTCAAATTTTTCCCATGATGCACCTTAGGAATCAGAAACAAACCCAAGATACACAGATCAGAGTGGGAATGAAAATCAGATATCATGTGATTACAGCTCACGGTTTTCCCCACAATGCACTTTAGAAATCAGAAACAAACCCAAGATACACTAATCAGAGTGGGAATGAAAAATCCAAATCCCTAGTGACCTGATCCACACATCCCAGTACTCCACAGCACTCTCACTGACGGGGCAGCAATCATGAACGTGTTTTATCTTTTTATTTTTATTTTTTTTTACAAACTGCATTTAAACTGACCTGAGATCTATAAGTGATGCTGCTCATTATCTGATTTGTTGGCGACGACCTTTGAACTGTGTTGCATCAAACTCATTTCCTTTAAAGGGTCTGGCCTCGGCAAACACGCATAAAGCAAGGGAATGCCACATTTTATCATTAAAATGTATGCGAGAGGCCTATTATTCAGAAACGAATCTGCTAATGCAGAGCATTATGGGCGAAGAAACAGGATGAACCCTTTTTAAAGCCACCGTGAAATCGACCGCTATTGACTGGGCTGATAATGAAGAGGGTTTTACCTCAGGTGAGTTATAAAGGTTTATTCTATTCACCAGCATGTGAGCTTTCTTAGCCTGAGGGGCACTATAGAACTCTCTGCATGCAGAAAACGATGTGATGAAGAGGTGTGCAGCAGGAAAGTCAAGAATTTCTGGTATCCATCCATCTGAAATTAACACAACGGGAGTCAATATTCTGGTTTATATATTCTCCTGTTTCTGGCACTGTCAGAACCATCACCGGTGCTGAACCTTTTCTCTATGGGATTCTATGACTCGGCCTTTATTAATGGCTTTGACCCAGAACCATGCGACTCTCGTGATGTCAGTCCCGAGTGACAGCAGGGCTGCATCTCCTCCACAACAACCATTCAGGTTTCAGAGGACACCTTCAGGGACCAGTGGAGAAGCAGATCGCAGCAGACCTTGGTGAGGACTAAGATAAGAACTATAAGCACAAGGGTTAACGCATATGGGAGTTTTACTTACACAAAAATGTTCTGATGGCAGACCAAAAACTGACTCGTTCAGAGAGATAACCAATCAGACGTCTTGGTCCCACCTCTTCTAGTTGCCTGGAGCCAATAATTTTTCATTCTGCCCTCAGAACATTTTGGTGTAAATAAACTCCCTGTTGCCAGGTTGTCATTCTTCAATGTCAGGGTGCCTTTTTTACAAAGTGAAGTCATCTATATATAAACGTCTTTGTTTTGAAGTTAAAGGTTACTGCCCTCATATACAAGGTGCTACAAAGATCTTTGCAAATGGCACCACACAAGTCAGACCCACGCTAGTGTTTCTTTAAAGCTTACACCGCTCTCCCCCTGGCCCAGAAGGGGCCGCTCACACATGCGTCACCTTCACGCCACGATGACTGGGGCCGGATCGGCGCTGCCGTGACCTGGTCTGAGCCCAATCGGACCTCTGCCAGAACCGGGGCTCTCTTTCCGGACGATGGGCCAGCTTCCGCCTGACGTTCTGTAGGGATCTCCACGCTGCTCCTGCTCAGCTCTGAGGCTACGTGCACACCTTCTCTCCCCCCACCCCACGCGGCCATGCTAACTCCCCACAACTTCTGGTTTCGATCGGGAGTCCGGGCTACCTGGCCCCCTCAGACAGCATACTGTGGTCCCGTTTGGTGCCGTCACGATGTCCCGGGGATCAAAGGGGCCACTCTCCTCATTCTGTCAGGTCTACAACAGTGCAGCGCTGACAGCAGATGGCTGCTAACTTATGCGTGGGGCTTCTAAATATGGACGATCGCTAGAGACGAGGCGGACACCACTGCGGGGAAACAGGGCAGCATCTGAACCGACGCCTAGCTCTGGGCCACCGAAATTGAGAAGTCATATGAGTCTCTGGCCAGGAGCATCGGGGGGCATGTTACTCCAGCGACCCACACAGGTACCACGGTTTAGGCCCCATCGTTACGAGGGGCGGTCCGGGAACCGCTCGCGTCTGCTCTGCAGTTGAGTGAAGATCAAATGTATGAACGGGGGGTCGGCATCAGATGGTGATAGGCGTTCCGCTCGTCCACCTGGCTCAGTGTGCAGCCAGAGCACCAGGATCATCGTGCTGGACGTCCTGATGATTCTCTGGCCCAGATTCAGACTATAAACAAGAAGGTTATTATTGGTGTTTATATGTATCTTTCATGAATATAAAGCCAAAACGAAAATGCCAGTTATAGAAACAGGTACACTTAGATATGAGAAGTCGGGCGTCATACCCATCAGTATGGTGAATTGTTTCATTTCCTTGGCTCAGCTGGTTAAACGCAGCAAAATAGCCGGTTGACCACAGACATTGAATTGGGTTCCGTTTATGAAACTCTGCCCCCCCCCTTCCTGAAGTGCTGGTGCAGGAGAGGGAGCTGTCTTCAGTCTGTGAGCCCCGTATAGAGTGCATTTAGAATGAACAAATGAGGATTGGCCTACAGAAGAGCGTACGCGGGGATTAAGGGAACATCCGTGTGGTAGAGCTGTGCTTTTTAAGGTCATCCCCTGTAGGGGGTGCCCTTCCCGACACACTGTCACCGAATCACTGTGTACCGATCAGAGTGGCACTGCACCTCAAGTGCTGCAAAAAGCACACAGCCCTGGAAGGGGCAAGGGAGGGGAGGGTAAGGAAAAACTGCTGTTTGGCCCAGATAAAAATGCCAGGGTCAGGGCTCTGAAGGACAGGAAGAGGCTCGTCACATCATAGCTGGTTGCCATGGTGACAGGTGTCAGGTCCACACAAACAAACAGGACCCAGAGCGTTGTGTTCTAGGTGTGGCGGTGTGACCCAGAGACAAGAAGATCCTGACTGGACCACATCATCTTTTAGAAGTCAGATGTTTTCCACAGCTGGGCCAAACTAGACTGACCACAGCAGAGGAAGAACATGCTGGCCAGTGCCACCCGGTGGACGTACAGTGGGATTGCTGCAATATTGTAGTTCGATTCCCTTCCTTCTCTTTCAGGGGGCTTTGCTGAACTGTCTGACCTTGCTGGTGAACAGAATGACACACAGAGGTTCTTGCAGTATGGGCCAGGGCTCAGCTCGGTCCCACTCTGGCCGCAAGCCACCATGTCATGTCTATATCACCGCCGGAGTCTGTGACAGTGACAGCGTTGCTGCATCGGGGTGGGGGGGGGCATCCTTTCCCTTCTGCTCTGCTGAATATTCAGTGCTGAGCTCAAGGAATGTAACGTCAGGTCTCTGCTACACTGGCTGCACTGTAACACTGAACCCAGGACAGGATACAGTGAAGATGTGAAATGCTCCCCAGCAGCACAATAGAGGTTTTATATTTTTGGTGAGCAAAATGTAAGCTTATTATTAGCCAATGATATGTTTTGAGTCAGTGAGTCACAGGGGAAGGGGCACCTCTGGGGCCAATCAGCTTTCGGCTGGAGCCAGTGCCCCTGTGGCTCCGCCCATGTATAAGCCCCATTCAGCATTTCTCTTCATTAACAGGAACAGCACTGAGCTGGGGGAGCAGAGAGCCCCCCCCCCCCCCCAACCAGTCTTTAAATAGTTTCTCACCCCGTAACTCCCTTCATTAAGTTAATGAAACACCACGGCTACTCCTCCCCCATTCCTTCGTACCCTGAACAAATACTGACAAGCTTGCTGAGGCTGAAGTGTGCAGGCTGGCCGGCTCTATCCGCCGCGTTTGTGCCACAGAATGCCTCGGCTGCGGAACTAATTTCACAAATAAAATGTAAATAGACAGCAGCTGCAGGTATCGAGCGGTACTTATTGCCGCTTGGATATATTTATAAAATTTCGCACCCCCCCCCCTTTACATACTCAGTGGAAGATTCCTGCTTCATTCTTTCACAAAATGGATGCTTCTAAGTGGGTTCTGTTTAAGTTATTAACCTGGCATTTAAAAGTGTGTCTAGATTAAATTGGAATAATTAGGTGCAATATTTTGGTTGTTACATGCAATATTTTTACCATAAAATGAAACAATTATCATTTCATTTTGTTATTAGTATGAAACTGATAGCCCACAATCAGCAGCAATAACAAAACGAAAGATCTTGTACTTAATAGAAACCCTACTTCTAGCACTAACCCTAACCCAAGCTGCCCCTTCAACGTGCCCTACAGGCTGGTCTCGCCCAGACCTCCACAGCCCCTTGGGCCCCCACCTTCCTGTCCCTTCTATGACCATCATTCCCCAGCCACTCGCTGGTCTCCGAGCTGCCACGGTTTCCCGTCGCCTTTACTTCCTGGACTTCTGGCGCCACGTTGACTACGCTTAGCCTGTTAGCAATGGGGTTAAACCACAATGCCGCTGTAAGGGTTGTTGACCAGCAGGGGGCTCTATTCCTCGAGAACCCGAGATCCCCCTCCCCGCCCAGGTCAGGTGCCTCTGCTACAGGTGCCTCTCCACAGCCGCCCCCACCCCGCTATACGCTCTTGGCTGCCTGTGTGCTACTCTCCAACTAAAGACCCCAGCCTGTGCGAGAGGCTCAAAATACATAAAATCTGCTGATGTTTGTGTTGTTATGACCCATTCAGGGGCCCAGAAGCAGCCACACGGCAGAGCTGTGAACCCCAGGGATGAGGAAACAGCACACGGGTGCTATGTGGGGTCAGTGCTGAGCACCCGGGCCTATTTCCGGAAGCATATCGCTGGATCTCGCTGTTTGTTTTGGCTGTTTTCATGCTAATGTGCTGCGATCCCTCTGTCTTTTCACGTGTTCCTCTCTGTTACGTCCATTTTTGGGACTTTTTGTTTGCTTAACAGATGAGGTTGTGTTGTGTCTTTGAGGAGTAATACGGATTTAGTGCCATTAGTCTTTTGTCACCTTGGGAATGTTTTTAGTTTATAAATCCACAGCGGCGCTTCAGTCTGTGTGACGGTCTTTGACTCACACAGCTGTCTTGTTCCTAAAGGTGAAAGAATGCCCTTCAAAGCATCTTACTAATGTCTGTTAATATGAGTACGATGTACACAATGTTATTTTTCTATCGGTAACACAAAGTGGGGGTGGCGGAGGGGGGGATATAGCCGCCTATTGGTGAACCCTGTCATAGACCTTATTTACTGAATCGTAAGTGTCCGTTTTTACATCGTTCCACGTAATTACCGCCGGGCAAATCCTTGGCATTTAAAAAGCAACCCTGTCATCTTCTTGGTGACCTCGCGTTCAGACTGACCTGCCGTCGTACCAAATTCTGGGCTTGACGGCGCTAAACTTCCTTACCACGCATTACCACGATTTGCTAGGGAAAACATGAAAGACGTTATAGGATGGTACGCATCAGACTCGCACATTGCCTTGCAGCAGACAGACTGTAGCAGGGATCAGAGACAGCGTGTTTGTTCTGGAACTTTCCACAGCAGACAATAGGTGCTTGTCAGCACAATGGGTGGATTGAGAGGGCTTCGCCCGTCGTCTCCTTCCGGGCCATGCTAGGTTTCTGTGATGGAGACGCAGAGGCCGTGAAGATCAATGTCGAGAAGCGACATCTATGGGTGTGAATGCAGATTCAAGGGGAGAAGGCACTTGTGGGGAGAGTGGTCTGTTAAATGCTCGATATGGGGGGAGGGGGGCATTGAGTGCCTTCAACAAAGAACAGAGAAGAACTGAGGTGAAGAATCTGTACTGGGAGGGTGGGAGTGGAGAAGGCTGTACGGGAGGCAAGTGTTTCTGCTGAATTCAGCCCCGTGAAGGTCTTCAGACTAAATGAGAGTGCCTTGAGTTTTTTTGAAACCGCCACTGTCCTCTGATTGTCCCCGATGGCCCTCGTCTTTCCACTGTCCTCTCTGCCTCTGTCTTCATGTGTCCTTGGCGTCCCTCCAGCGTCGCTCTTGCGTTTACCCTCCGGAGGGGGGGGGGGGCATTGGGTGACCGGGGGGATCCTGTCAGTAAGTCATTAGTAATTCTGTCACACTTCTGCCGTGCGCCTTATTTTTCAGACTGGGAACGTATCGGAATTCACCCCCCCCCAGTGTGTTGTCACTGCCGGGCTCTTCGGCGCACTGCTGACAGACACCGCCGCTCACACGTATCTTCTGTGTCGTGGTCACATGGCCGCTGCGGATCCTGCCGGAATGTCACCATGCTGCGTCACGAGTGACCCTGGATGAGGTGACCCCCAGACGGAGAGCACGCATTTTGTCTGTGTGTGTATATGTGTGTGTTTGTGTGTGTCTGAGAGGTGAACTCCTCACTGCAATAGTGTTGGTAATTACTCTGCTCTGGGGGCTGGGTCTCTCCAGTGGGGTGGGGGTAATTAATGCATGCGAGGCGCGGTTAATTAAGGCTTCGCTCCTGAAAGAGCAGAGGACGCCGTCTCCTCATGGCCTCCTGTGCCGTTCCCTGCGCTACCTCTCGGCATCAGGAATTATTGCGGTCTGCAGGTCACCCACCCAGTAAAAGGTGGTCAGCAGGGGGGGCCAGTGAGCTTCTCCCCTCCTGATGACAGAAAGAACCAGCAGCAGGCCTTTCTGTGAGAAACGGAACGTACCACTGCGGAACAGGGTGACCATTGTTATCTGGGAAGGAGAGCGAATCAGAGAGCATGTGACTGATGGGTGGAGGAGTTGTGGGACTGAACCTCGGTACAGCATGGAGATGGATACGTGTCAGAAGCATTCTTTCCTCCCCTCCGCAGCCCTCACCCATTTCCATGCGGGCCTGGTCACCCCTGCCTTAATCGCGAGTGGTACATTCCATCAGCGAGCCCACCTCTATAAGGAGGAGTGGGGGGGGGGGTCTCAGCCTGTGACACGATGCTAATGGCTCAGCTGAAAGCCGCTCTGAGGCACCTCTCTCTAGCGAGCGCGGCAGCCTGCTGTCTATCGGGGGTGCGGACGGCGTCGCGGGGCGGCTGAAGAGCGGAGAGAGAGAGAGAGAGAGAGAGGAGCAGCGATAGACAGAGAGGAGAGGAGTGGTGCTGGTCCGCCGGTGCGCGCGAGGAGCCCGAAGATCGCGCTGCTGGTGCGGGGGGCCCCTTCGCCCCTGCTGTCTCGTCTTCTACCCCCCAGTGTAGCAAGCGGATGCTCTGATTGTTGAGAGGAGCGAGGAAGCAGCAGAGGAGGAGGAGAAGTGCCCGGCGGATTTGAGGAATTAAGAGAGGTCCCGGACTTGTGGGCACAGGGGGGCGGCCGTGCAGAGTTCGTCTGCGCCTGAGGTAACCTCTTTGTTCCTACACTGCCCTTGGGGGTTGGGGGGTCATACCGGGTGAAACGCCGCTCTGTGCCAGGGTGGGGGGGCGGAGGCAGCCACTGGGGGCTAGGGTTAGGGTGACAGGTTCTGTGCAAGTGTGTGTCTCCCAGACTTTGTACCTGCGATTGAAAACAGACTCCTGAAAAGACTTTGAGAAGGCTGTGGGGGTGTCCAAAAATGTCAGTATTCACTTCTGTCTGGGTTGGAAGGGGATTTCTGCTGATATTTGGGCATGAGGGGGGCATCCTGGGAGAGGGGGGGGCTTTAGGGTCCTGTCAGGGTGAACTTCTCCCTCCTCACCGTGGCTTTTCACCTTCCTAAGTCTGCATGTCAAACTGTAACGAGATATAAAGAGTCGCCCCCCCCAATATGAGTGTAAGTCAGCTGTGTGTGATGATAGATGGTCTGAACCCCCCCCACAGGTCAGCCTCCGGAGTGGGTGGGGTCACCTCTGTGACCAATGATGCTGTAATGTACAGATCTCTAAAAGAGCTCAGACTGCCCCCCAGTACCACCAGTACCACCCCCCCCTCCCCAGTTTGGCAAGCTTATAATGACCAGCCCAGGGATAGGAGCGTGACTCTCTCAGGCAGGGGCAACATAACTATGCTGTAGTGCAGTGTGTTTGGTCTGCAGAGAGGAGTGTAAGCAAGCCAAAGTGTGTGTGTGGGATTTGAACCAGCGACCTTCCGGTTACTTCCTAACCTGCTGACAAAAAGTACTGACTCTCACCCTCATCTCTACCCCCAGGCTCAGTTATATGAATTCAAGACTTAATATGGACTCATCATGGTGCTGCAAATCATCTGACTAACACCTGATATACCAGCAGATAGCGCAATAGTTGAGGCACTAGTTCCAGTCCCTGAAGTGACTCATTAGATTAGTGAGTAAATCATTTGAGCAATAATACTGTAATGTAATGACAGTCGGCATGGACCATGTCATCTATCTATCTATCTATCTAGGACAATACAGAAGCAGGGTGCGAATGCAGTGCCTCGGTCATAGAGCTTGGAGGTTACAAGTGCCCCCTTCAGGCAAAGTGGCCACGTTCCAGCTCACAGCCCGTGTCAGACGTGGCCTTCTTTCATATCTGGCAGTGTCTTTCCAGAATGTTCTGTCGCATAAATACGCCCCGCGGCTCTTGTCCTCCTGGATGGGTGGCTGCTTTCCCCGGGGCTGTAAACTCCCACCCGGCTGCCATCGTCGCCGCTGCGACTCACTATTATTTTGATCTTTAGTTTAGAATAGTGTTTCCCAATCCGGTCCTCGAGGACCCACAGTCGGTCCATGTTTTTGCTCCCTCCCAGCTCCCCTGGACTGTCTGTGGGTCATCGGGGATCGGATCGGGAGGCGCTGGTTTAGAATTAAATGGCAGCAGGTGGGGAGGGGGGGGCATCACTGCAGAAGCTAATAATGAGTGATGATTGGGATGATCAGTTCGTCACTGCAGGGTTGTGGGTTCGCTTCATGCCCGATTCCTGCTTTGTCTTCCGGTGGGATAACTGACACAGAGGTCTGGTGAATTACTGACTGAGTTTCCATGTTTGTGTTTTGCGTTCGTCATACTGAGATTTAGATATCATATTGATCACGGGATTGGCCCTTGTGCCCAGAATGTTGCTGGTTCCAATCCCCAGAAGGTTCTCCTGCAGGACCTTTGTGCTTGAAGGAAAAAAGCGAGACTGCGGTGTAAATCGTTTGGATGCACGAAGCAGACGTGTATAAATAATGCAACCGACAGAGAGATGCTTGTGTATCTCTGTAAAGCAGAAGAGCTGAAGGCTCAGCTAAAGTGTGCGTATAACCACATTTATTCATAGCCCTCGCATCAGAATCCTTGGCTTTTTCCGGTAAATTTACAGAGCTCCTCCACGGTCTCAGAAACTAGTAATGTCTACAAGAGGGATCTCATGGCAGTGAAATAAGGGTGGAACCCACCTTTGAAGTCACCTAAGTCCACAAACCTTCTGTCCTTCTGCCTCTTGTAAGCGTGACCAGGTGGATGATTGCTGGAGGCAGTCGGATAAATCTTTCTTTGTGGTGTAAGAAGATCAGTTTAGAGAGAAAGTCCCCTTTAACATCCAAATGCATATGCTGACTGCGTGACACCCTGAGATTCTGAGCGACATTGGACAGCCAATTGATTGACTGAACCATGTGTCCACTCTGGTGAACAACAGCGATCTCACTCTTTAAACACTGGAATTTTGTGCCCAGAATCAAATAAAAGAACCTTTAAGGAACATTTACCATGTTTGCTTTCTTCTCTAGTATGGGACATATAAGGGCGGGGCTGCAGGGACAATGGCCCCAGCTAAAAGCTGATTGGCCCCCGGAATGCCCCCTCCCCTGTCATTTGCTGATTCAAAACATATGATTGGCTAATGACAAGCTCCGCCCCTCCATATGAATTATGACCCCTCCTATGCCACCCACCTTAAAAAAATCCTAGAATCGGCCCTTTTCTAGTGCTGTTTTTGGCTGAGCTCTTTGCGTTCCTTTATTCTCTCTCCTCCCTCTCTCGGCCCTCTCTCTCAATTGTCACAAAGACCCTTTAAATGATCTTCAGCCTCTCCTCCTACCCTGGAGACTCCGATAAATTCCGGAGCGATGACACGCTGAACTCCGTTACACCAGCAGTCTCTCAGCTTCCTATCTAAGGCCCCGGAGCAGCGCTCCGGAGACGTATCATCACCGCGCGCGCATCCTCCCTCTCGGGGGCCGGGTTTTCGCCGCATTTTCAGACTGTCAGCCTTTATGGGATCTTCACCATTACAGATCCAATTGAAAATGGGGGGGGGGGGGGGGCGCCCCCCCCCGCCCGCCCCCCCCCCCACCACCCAGCAGCAAGAGGAAACAGGAAGGGAGTGAGTGGGGTGA
>JAODKC010000065.1:3017185-3028799 GCA_026777985.1 Mormyrops attenuatus | reverse complement strand
GGGGGGGCGTGGGGGGGGGGGGGGGGGCCCCCCCCCTGGGTGGGGGGGGGGGGGGGGGGGGGGGGGGGGGGGGCGGGGGGGGGCGGTGGAAGTCAGGAGGACCGCGGCCATAACTGCACCCATGTGCTGCCGAAAACCAGCCAACCATCTGCCGGCATGGAGGATGTGACGAAGGGTGTGGATGGGGCCCAGGGTACGCCAGGTTCTGCCTAACCCGTGTCAAGGCGGCTGATGCCCACACTATCTCCAGGCCCTGAAGATAATTACCAAAATATCTTTATGAAGGTTTTTGAAGCATTGTTGTCAGAAGTGCCGGTGAGCAATAGCCCAGCCATTCCAAAAATGTTGGACTGTTTCAGAAGTGGCTCTTCCATCTCATTCTGCACAACACACCAAAGGCCAGCCACTGACACCATGTTTGTTAGTGAAGAGCAAGCTGGTCACAGACCATATGATAAATAAATCACAGCGCTGGCTTTTATTTTGTAATTAGATTCCTGTTCAGACCACACCACGCTTCTATTTCGTAATTAGATTATTCCACAGACCATGCTGCAGTTCTGTTTCCAGAACATTCCCATTTTCCCATGAAAGTTGCATTTTCACGTTTGGTAGTTTGCAAATCCCCCCCAGCCTTTTATCCGCTGTCCACCATTTAGCTGTCATGCTCGCCGTACCCGAGCCTTTGCATAAAAAAGACAGATAAGTATGGTGTTTGTTTAAGGTGGTCGTTGGGCAAGTTATTAAATCAATGATGCAAAGCTTTAATTATTCATGCACAATTAAAGCTTTGTTTTAGAGATGGCAATCATATTCCTTGACGGTGCACAATTATAATTAATGATTAGTTACCCTCTGAACAGCAGCTTAAAGCGTGCTATTTCGAATGCATATGGTATACATATTTCATAAGCTGCTAATCACACTGCTGGGAGAGCCTCATGCTTCTCTTCAGTGGGAGTGTCTCCGGGACATTAAAACCAAATTCATTTAAACATATAATCAGCGATTAACTGAAGAGAAAATCCCGTCAAAGAAAATACAATTTTAATCATTAGCGAATATTAACACGGACGGATCCGGCCTCAGCTCTGCGTGTGAGGAGTCTGCTTGGGTTCCTCCTGGCCAATGGACTGGCATCCTGTCCAGAGTTTGCTGGCAAGTAGCTTCCGAGGTTCTGGATCAGGAGAGCCTAGGATTAGAAATGAGTGAAAATGGATGTCTGGGCAGTTTCAAGTGCCAGGCTAGCATTAGCCGGGTGGTTAGTCCCGCTCGATGGCTTTGTACTTTAACAGAAGGGTTGTGTGGAGCATTTGGGTTTATGAAGGTTTTGTGGTTTAATAGAGCCCAACAATTGGGCCGTGGTGATTAGCAGAACTTCTGTAGATCTCTCTGGCCCGGTGTATTCTCACCAGCGCTAATGAAGAAAGCCAGGATGATTCATGTTGTAATCTGTTATTCTAGCTTTGGATTTATTTCAAGGACAGATGAGGCTTGTTCTGTAGACCCCCACCCTCCCCTGCCCATGACCCCCAAGCTGCTCCTCTATGTGGGATCTGGTTGCCGTGCCGTTCCAGGCTGACTGAAAACGCGCTCGTTCTGCTCCTTTGTTGATAGATACCAGTTCACGGTGATGGATTCTGGTGCTGCACTGGAATGACTAAGAGGGTTGCGAACCTCAATCTGTAACCATCATCCCTTGTTCGGCTGTCAAATTTATATTCATGTTGTCTAACTCTGTGAAAGTGTGTATGAAAAACATGCCTCTTTGATGGCGCCTCGCTCAAGCGTTCAGGCATTAGTGCCTTCTGTGAGAAGTACATTAATTAACCACACCATACATGGGGAAGAACAATCAGAACTTTGCATTCTGGGATTTTGGGCTTTGTGCATTCTAGAACTTGCCCCAGTGTTCTCCTCCCCCTCCTTTCGTTGCTATGACGATTCCACCCCACTGCTCATCTCTGCTAGGCATTAATACCAGCCTATTAGCACAAGCGTATGTCAGTCTAGGGTGGACAAAAATGCTGAAAGGCTCGAGGTTGGTACTGAAGGATCTGTCACTGAGCCTGGAAAGTTGTCAGTTAAATTCTAGAAATAGACAGTTTCCTGAAGGAGACATTTTGCTTAAATTACTTTTATGGTGTAGTTAGACCGATGGGTAAAAGATATAAAATATTAAGCATAATGATTATAATGAAAATAGCTGGAACATAATTCGTTAAGAATGATGCAGTAGATTAAGGGCAGATACAGCGGAGACCTGCCTATAATTCCAACCCAGTGGTTTTATTTTCTGTTTAGACTGTTTCAGTCCCGTCAGGTACATTAAGATTCTCATTAGTTTGTAGGCTAATACGGCTCGGTCCAGATGCATTCAGGTGTGTGATAGTGAGTTACATAACCACACACAGCCTGCGGCCCTTCTGTTCTGCTGGGGACATATTTTGGGAGACAGATATTTTGTGGTATATAACTAATTCATGTCAGCATGTAATTCTCTGTAGTCGCTCAGTTGTCACCAGAACACGCTTGCACTGCGGTGTGATATTTTGTGCATAAACCATACGTCAGTCGTCACTCCAAGGTGACAGTTCCAATGTTCCCCAGCTTTTGTCACACTGCTACCAAACCTGGACCGCCCAGCGAAATCATCTCCTGTCCTTCCGCATTTTAATCTATCTATTAAGATGCCGATGTGGATGACAGTAAATCCCGCCTATTGCACATAATTATTCTCCAGTAGTAAACTCCAGTCTCCAAATATTATATTTTAATTTGCTACATTCTGTAAAACCTTCAGAGAAGCAGCCCAAAGTACTGACATCATAACACCTTCCGTCTTCGCTCCCCCGCTGCTTAACCCTGAGTCTCTCAAAATCTGCCAAATACGTGTTCCTACACAATGTCAGCACTTCCCTAGTGGAACAAGTCAACGGCACAGATGTACATCATGCTATCAGGCTCTCGCAAGTACACCCCAGCTAACAGAGAACGTTCCCAGAACATTAGCTAACGTCATGTAAAGGTGTTTTCAAAGTTGGCAGAGAACGTTCTTGCTGTAATATTAATGCAACGTCATTTTCACAAATTGCATTTAAACAAAGGTTCTGTCAGTGTCAGCATGGTAACATTATTACCTGAACACCCTTTTAATGTAATGTTGAAAAATACTGTTTTATAATGAAATAATATTTTATGAAAGTGCTGTATGCATATACTGTGAACAAAAGATCCACCCTTGAACCCATGACCTTTGATGTGTAAAGCAAAAACATTAATCACTGTCCGTCCTATCATCCACTTGCTTTTGTATCATTTGCATTAATTATTAGTCTTAGTAGTCGTAGCAGTAGTAGTAGTTGTTGTTGTTAGTAGTAGTTTTTAGAAGAAGAACATTTTGGGAACTCTAGAAAATCCGGAGACTTTGAACTTTTCTGTACACTAATCATGACCTTTGGCAAACGTTCCAAGAATGAAAAATTGTTAGGGGCATTGCTAGCTGGACAGTGGATGTGGATGGATGTAGACAACATCGTTAGGTGAAATTTAATCCTGTGGACAACATTCAGGATGTGGTGAATGTGGACAGCAGGATTGCTAGTTAGGACAGTGGATGTGGATGGATGTGGACAGCAGGGTTGCTAGTTAGGACAGTGGATGTGGATGGATGTGGTGGACGTGGACAGCAGGGTTGCTATAGTTAGGACAGTAGTTGCCTGAACTGAAGTTTTCATTGTGATACTTTAGATGGGACAGTTTCTTTGCTGGATAAATTAAAACTAGGTCACAAGCTTCAATCAGACTTTTAGATATTTTTTCTTGCTTCTTTTTATGGATTATGAGATGATTTTCTTCAGTGAGCACATAGTGTGAGCTCAGACATGGCATAAAAGGATAGCCTCCAGTCTTCTGCAAGAGGAAGTCCCACCGACCGTAAGTAAATCTCCTTTGACCGGCTGGTAAATGATCACAGGGATGTTATGTACGTCTCTGTCAAGTTGTACTTTTTGTTCGAAATTGTTTATCAAGGGCTTGCTTCTGAGGGCAGTTTCAGCACAGAGGACTACCGCCTCCTTTGAGCAGACTCTATTGTCCCCGGCCATTCCCTGTCCCTCAAATACCCATTTGACCCCACCGCTACTGATGGGTCGGCCACACAATCCAGCTCATTGTTTGGCAATGAGAAGGCCCATTCTAATGGGAGTGACGGCCTCTCTGTGTGCTTCAGGGGCCGGCCCCGAGGCCGTGGCACTGCCAGCAGATCACCAGGTTGGCCGTGGCCACAGAAGT
This sequence comes from Mormyrops attenuatus, assembly GCA_026777985.1. NCBI lineage: Eukaryota > Metazoa > Chordata > Actinopteri > Osteoglossiformes > Mormyridae > Mormyrops > Mormyrops attenuatus. The sequence continues at coordinate 3,024,506 of JAODKC010000065.1, read as the reverse complement.
ATCCCCTGCACCCCCAGGCCCCTTGAAATTGCTTGGGGAAGGACTTGGGGCGCATGAACCCTCCCAGGCCAGGCTGATTGATGGAGCTGGGCTTTACCAGACAGGAGATGCCAGTCGTGCCTGCACTGAGCAGCAGCCTGGAGGGTACCGTGAACTTTCTAACCTGATGCCTTTGGCTAAAGAGCTACTAACATTGTCATTTGCCTCTTCAAATCACAAAGTATCTTCTCAAATTCTTATGCAGAAATATCTCCAGTAAGAAAGGGAAAATGTAGGTATTTCTATGCTGTGTGTAGTTGTGTTTCGTGAAGTTATATAATCTTCTATACTGTTCAGAAAGACAGGTTTTTTTCTTCAGTACAAGTTCATCTGCACGAATGAAGTGTCAAAAAATAAATTTGCTTAGTCAAATGATGGCATCAGTACTGAGCTGTGATCCATTGGTCACCCACTCTTCAACCCCACTTTTCAGAATTCCACCTGGAGACAGAGATCTGGGAAGATTGGGGAAATGACAGGAATGAATCAACGCCACGAGGCCGCCGACTGTCAGTGTCCAAGAGCCCCTGCTTTAGTTCCGTTCATCATGCAGCTCAGGATTTCAGAGAGGTAGATACATGAAGGCAGAGAGAATAAGAATGTTTCATGGATAAAGTGAAAAAAGAGATAGGGCAGACAGCCATTAGCTGGTAGAGGGCACCAAAGCAAATTCACCAAAATGTGACCAAAATTAACTTCATAAATAGAATGATTTATGGTTGTGGGAAGGAAATAGTCTTAGACAGTTATCTGTTAATCTTTTGCCAGGTTGGCTCTAAACTATCTGCTCAGATACATTGCCAGGGAATTGATTGTATATTGCAGTTTCACTTAATTTCTATTACGTATTAAATTTATTTTCACTTAGCAATAATTGATCGTGCAGTAAGTGCCTCTTATTGTTGCAATAAATAAACTTCAGTAGGGTTTTTGATGTGGAATTCCCAGTTGGAATTAGCACTGGTACAAGGTGATTTCAGGCTGCTTTGATGGTGTGTAGCGGTACCACACACTCACGCCCTCACCCACTACAAATGAGCCCGGCTGCTGGTACGCCGGGCAGGGCGCCACAAAAGAGTGGCTTGCAGGTACGCAGGCCATCTCGGCATGAAGTCGCTCCACCTTGCCACCCACACCTCCATTCTGGAACAGCGGGACGCGTTCTTTGGTGGCAGTGCTGAAATACCGCTGAGTGTGGCGGGGAGGGCTCGGAGCTGTATGGGAGGCCCCAGCAGAAAGAGCCTTCTGGAGAATAACGTGCTTCTGCAGTCGAAGATATTGAGAGCGAGCGTTATGATGAATCTCTATCGAACTGTTCAGATATTTTATTTTCCTTTCTGCTTGCTGGGTTTGTTGTAAGCGATGAGAATAATGACTCAAAGAAGGGAATTGGATCTTATTGGTCAAAAAATGGCTCATCTTTTGGTTGCTAGGGGGTTGCTAGGTTCATCTGTGAAATACACTAGCAGTCAAAATCCTTTACACACCACAGGTTTTTACCACTTTTCCATTTATTTCATAAACTGCACATTGTTTTATTCTTGTTAAGCACTGGAAAGTCGGGTAAACAACTATAAATGAGAATATAAGTCAAATAAAACAAGTTTCCTTTATAACATGGAAAGAGTATGTAACAGTGCATGTCTGACATCGTATTAGCTGGTTATATGGTGGTGGCAGAGTCACATTCTAGGCTGGGATGAAACGGAGCAATATTTTATGTCCCTTGTACAAAGAATACCTTCAATTTTCTCTGCTGTTATAACGGCAAGAGGAGGTAACTTTGATGAATCAAAAATATGACATTTTCTTGGTAATAAAGGTACTCAAATGGCAAACACACTGTAAATTAATTTGCTAACAAAGAATATACAGTGTATTTTTAGTAAATCTTACACGAGTAACATGCACATGTAGAAGATCTCAGTGTGTGCGAAAACTTTTGACTGGTAGTGTAATCAGTAGGATAACGATAGGGTAAGATTTGGATCAGATTCAGACTTAGACATCCTACCAATATAATTTCATTTTGCATGTGTGGACTAGGTTTAGTGGCAATGATCTGCATTGTAAACATGATACATGGTGACAGCACATCCCTCTGCTTTGTCAAAGTGTTAATTTGCTACTTTGAATTTACTCTCTGTATGAAATGTGTGTGAAGTCGCCTTGTCTTGAGTACAACACATGCAGTAGTTAATATTAGCAAGCTTTGTATTGGCACAATAAAAAACAAGTATACTGAATTTTTGTGCAGGACAGATTTTAGTGCAAATCTGATAAAAAAAAAACATATCTGAAAAACATTTCACACTAGAATATTAAATAAACAAATAAAGAGTAAAACAACTTATCACAATAATAATATGTCTGCTTTGTCCAGAAGACCCATACAACAGCCAACTTCTGAAAAATATTTCAAGCATTTTACAATAATAGAAAGTAAATAAAATTGAGAAAAATATACAGGTACTTCTAGTATAAACCCTGCAAGAGACGCGTGAACTGTTCTGGGGTGTGCACAAGTAAAGAGGAGCGGGGTGGATTTAGAGCCGACAGTGAAATTTGGGCACAACGATGAAAAACGGGGCTCTTAAGTTCGACAGGGTTCCCTTCGTTTGTACCAAAGAGCCACGGAAAAGAATCGGATTGTTCAAAAAGTAACGTCACCATTAAGTATGCAACCACTGCAGTCACTTCTCTGGCCACTGTTGCCAGCTACCTCCTTATCACACCCCCCCCAGTGGTGCCAAATGGAATCCCCATTCTCTTGATATCTCTTGATCAGTTTGCAAGTACCGTACTGAGTTTGCCGTCTATATTCAAATTAATATCCAAGAACAGTGGGACATGCTTAGCACTTTTTACTAATTACTTATACTCTCATTTGACAAAACAATAAATGTTTTAGTAAAATCAAAAAGCTGAAAAAATAAGAAAAACGTATTTTGTATTTTCTCCATAGCCGAATAAGAACAACACAATTACCTTTTCAATTTTTCATTTGACAATGTTTAAACACCTAAGTCATTCTTCTTTTAATGTAACTACAGCAATTATTGTTACTCAAGGAAATTCCCTTTACAAGTCCGGGAAGTAAGCCTCTTCGGGGCTTCTCCACACTGTAGTTCTCTCAGATGTGGGAAAGACAGTGAAGGTGAACTCATCAGAGAACAATACATGCGTCACATTGTCCACAGCCCAATATTTGTGCTGTTGAAACTGACATTTGTCATTAGCATTAGTGACCAAAGGTTTGCCTATAGCATCCCGACAAAGAATATTGACCCCGCGGAGCTCCTGATGAACAGTTTTGGTGGAAATTGGAAAGTTGATGTGCTCATATAATTCTGCAGTGAGTTGATCAGTGGCTGTAGTGGTTTTATGTTTTTCGGATGTAATCTGGGCTAGTGCACGGATGTCCCTTACAGATAGCTTCTTGTGTCAACAGTTACTCCTGTTGGATGTGGTCCGTCCTTCGTGGTGGTATACCGACATTACCCTGGATACCGTGGCTCTCACCACAAATACTTTTTTCCTGGTTACAGTTGCGCACCAACAATTTGTCCTCTTTTGAACACTGACATGTCTACCATTATGTTGTGTGAATTGCAATATTTTATGTACAGCTGTAATATTTGACCGCTAATTCAACCTTCACACTCTGCTCTTACTGATGGAATGTGCAATCAGTGGAGAGTAGCCACCAGCCTGCGTCGATATAAGCATGACATATGCAAATTCGTATTTCATTTTTGGTGTAAAGTTCAAAATACAGGGTAATTTTTTTGCGCTGTTACAACACTCGATTGTCGTACGTATCACTTTTAAATGTGAATGCGTACTTACGTACCAGTTATGTGCATCCCTGGATAATGTTTGGTTACATCATTACATGACGTCAACACCGTCTGCGCGATTTGGACCAAACAAGTCTAAATCGTTTGTGCCATGTTTGTGCTTTAAAAATGTTCGTGCTGTTAGTATTTCTAAGTTATACCTTGTGTATTATGCAATTATACGATCGCAGTATATAGTCTTTCGAATGAGACTGGTTTGGTCTAATTCGGCGTCACGGTAGTGACGTCACAATGTAATCAAACATTTATATCTAAATCAATCTATCTGTCTATCTCTATCAATAGATAGATAGATAGATAGATAGAAAGTGATTGACAGCGCGGTTATATTTTGAAAAGAGGACAGCTGAAATAGCTGATTCTGAAAACCGTCATTAAGAAATTCATCAACGTGAGAAGCTTAACTTCATTGTTAAGCAGGCCTATAATTTTAATTAAGGAATCTCCTTTGCATCAAGTTAAAAAATTTTATAATAATGACTGTCTAATGAAAATGTCAATAATACAATTTAAAGATATATGTGGAAGACTTATGAGATATAATAACTTTTATTGATTTTTTAAAATAAAAGGATGCGATAAATGAATAAATAAATATATCAATAATTAATTTATGTATAGATGTATTTATTTATCTCATTTTGAGTATAATGCTGTTCCACAACATTCGGACAACTCAAGGTAAATGAAAAAAGTCATGGTAATAAAAACTCAAAGACATTTACAATGAATCAAGCCGTAGAGAAGCAATACACATTTTCTGGGCGGGGTAGTTTGAAACCGACGTTCGCTTAACTAAAGTTAACCCTTTATATTTTGGAAATTAATGGATTTTTAAAATGAACAAAATCTACACTGACTAGGTCTTAGTAAGCTGTTTCATTAAAAGACTATGGAATTTAAGTCAAATTAATTATTCATTTCTGCTGTCAGTTTTCATACATTTGGTAGTATCATTTTAGGCACCATGAATCAGTGAGGGGCGTTTTTAATCATTCGACACTAAGGATTGATACTGAAATATCGATTCTTTTCGATCTTATATCTTAAAACGTAGTTTCGTTTGGAGTCAGTTTACTCCACAAGATAGTAACGAAGCAAAATGTGATGGTTGTCACAGTAAGCGCACTGTCCGTACCGTACAACGCTATTTCCATATTTTCAAATAGGCCTACATTTTTTTAAGATCTTGGGGGAAAAAATTTTAATGATTACCTAGTATATATGTTTAAAAATCAGTCTAAGTTTTACAGGCACTGTTTTTGCATACGTGCGCTCTCCGAGTCATCCTTGGCCTTTGGACTAATTAATAGTGTGATGTCTTTGTGAGAAATTTCACAAAAATGAGAGAGGAGGAGAAAAGCGAACAAGAACTGGTAACCGAAAGACATTCGTGTTCCGCTATATGGAAATAGTTTGGACTCCATGGAGAGGATACCAAAACCACGGGCTTTGCAAATTGGCAGTGTTTTCTGTTGGCGCAACTCGCGGCAACACCACCAACTTATCTGAAAGCCTGCTGATGGAGAGGTTCTGTATGGTATAGTTTATTTTGGGTAAACTTCTCAACTACTTTTTGTTTTATAAATATCGCAATATTTATAGCAAAAAAGTGAAATATTGATTTGAAAAACATTCCCAGTATCGTTCAGAAGTATTTCCATTTATTTCCAATATTTCATATGCCCCACCCCTATCTGGCACCCTCAGCCCCATCTGCGCGTACCTGATACAATGTTTCTCTTGACTTAGACAGCATGTCTGCATCCCTTGAGTGGTCGCCTATATATATAACAGATCACAATTTGTGTTGACTTTAAACGGAAAAACAAGCAATTAAATGGAGCGCGGATTTCGCGACGAGCAAAAGGCGGGGGATCATAGCGGACGTTTTGACATGTGGCGCGATTATATGCAGCTTGGGACTTTAATAGAGAAGCTGCGTACTCAGCGCAAAAGAGGAGAGACTGTCGTTCCCCAGCGCTGTGACCCTGTCGTGAGAAAACAGCCGCATGAATCATTCGTATGCAACGGTGGCGCATCCACCTCAAGTTCAGCAAGTGCCGTCTCCGACGACAGCGCGTTCTGCGGGTTTTGCAAGCAGAATGGGGAGACGGCTGAAGTTTATCGCTCACACCGACTCAAAGATAAGGACAACAGGGTCATCTGTCCAGTTCTGAGGAACTATGTTTGCCCAACCTGCCAGTCTACCGGAGATAAGGCTCACACTCGTCGATACTGTCCAAAACGCAACAAAAGTAAGGCCATGTTTTAGCAGCATTCTGCTTAATGGTAGACCAACATAACTTAGGCCTAAATACTTTATTCTTTAAAAACTACTTCCGTAGGTATATATTTTTTCATTTTGAAGTATGTACATGTTGTATTATGTTTATTATCATTAACCACAAATCTTTTTCAATTAATTTAAGGGTATTCCGGTCCTGAGTATAGGGGAAACCAGGATGAAAGTATGAAGTGTGACAACGTTACTGTTCCGTATAAGGACTGTCAGCAACTGCTGTAGAAAAATAATGTTAGTTTTGGATACTACGGTTTTTGGTGAATGTGTTGTCTAGTTCGACTGCCCAATTGTGTTTTAAAAATAAATGTTTTTTGCAATTTCATCGCAAACTGAGAAAGTAATTTAATACGCACCAGCGAAATATAACAAAGTTGAAAAGGTAAGTTCAGTAGGCATATTCTATAATCACCTTTCGATTGACTATTTCAGTTTTAAATGTGTTTCTTACTTATTACATTACTATCCGTACGTAGTTCCCCATGGAATATGATAGGCCTATACAGGCTATTTAAAGATATTGCACGGTAAAATTCGATTTCAAGTAATCACGGCATTTACGAAAATGTGTCATTATGCAAGGTTAAAGTTATGTGTTCGCGATTTAGAGTGTAAACACATTTGGTTAACAAACTTAATATTTCATATTCAGTGTTTTTTCCTCCACAAAAAAGTAACGTTTTACGTAACCAGTAATAAGCTACTGATTTTCATTACCAAATTTTCATTACTAAAACACACTAGTCATTTAGGTGTGTAAGAAAGGAAAAAGAGTCAAGAACACCACAAAATTGTCATTGGACATAACTTTATTGGTCATGTTTAAAATAAAATATAAGTAGCAAGCAGAACACAGGCTCGATATATACAACGAGTGTACACAGATCCTTCCAGACATTACAAACGTTAGAAACCGTACTTGCAAATGTTCCTAAACTTAAACTATAGTTGGGCATTGGTTTGTCAGGGCACAGCACACAAAGACAGCATTGTGTCTTATAATCCGTGCACGCGAATATTGTTGGATGCCACCGCTCCGCCGCGTCCGTTGATGAGAAGGGATTCACAGCTCAGGCGGGGAAGGTAGTTGCAAGTCACCAGCTTTATTTCAGATCGTTTG
>JAODKC010000065.1:2980883-3017085 GCA_026777985.1 Mormyrops attenuatus | reverse complement strand
CGTCCATATCCTCTTTTCCGAGTGGGAACCGAAATAATCTCATGTTGTGGTCCACCTTTCTGCCATTTCTACCATGTATGAAAGTCTTTCACGTAGCACGAGTGTCTACCCAAGATAATGCCGCACGCAAATGCTGGCACTTGCGTTGTACACAACCAAAATGGCGATTCGACCCACAATACAATGCGGCTATAGCGACTGTGACGTGATTTGACAAAGACCGACACGCTAATTTGGGCTCCTTTTCCTAGAACAAGTTATTTACAGTGCATTTCAGTGGTATTCAATTCAAGATGTGCTAATGCATAAGTTAACTTTTAAAGCCCATCATTATTCAAGTAACAATGAAAAATTCATTTTCCAGCCACGTATCCTTGGCGAAATTAAAATGAGATGCCAGGGGCTATCCCAGACAACAGGCCCGATTATGAGGAGGGGCGGGCCCCAGGTCGAGCCATCTTGTTCAGGGATCTAGCTGAGGACAGCGTGGTCTGTATATATGACGGCCAATTGATTTTCGTTATGTAGTGGAAAAACCAAATCGGAATTCTGTTTTGATGATCTTTCCAAGCCTCTGGTCAGCGCACGACCCCCGCACATTCCTCTCTGAAAACCCACGTCTCGTCCCAAAATGAGTGCATAAAGCCAATGAAATATCGGCACAAGATTCTCCGTTTCTGTGTTTTTCAATAATGAAATCTCTATATTTCCCCCCCCCCCTCCCCATTGCACCGCGAATTAATGTTACACATATGCGGCAAGAATGTCCGTGTAAAACAAAACAGGCAATACAGACCCCATATCTATACAGATATTTTATTTACCATTTTCCGATCTTATCATCAAAACAAAACTGTTTTTGCTGTTTCCACTATAAACCGAAAATCATTGGTATGAATAATAAATAAACAAATAAATGAATGAAAAGACAAGCAAGCAAACAATGTGCATGTTATGTGCGTGTGTGTTGTTTACTTCTAATTTAGCACAATAAAATGTATAGTGCAGCACAAACAACATCAAGATTTAGACTTTGTTAATCTTGCTGTCGTATCCAGTAAAAATTAGTTAGTGGGTAGTGAACGTCCAGTCCCGCTCTTAATTAAAAAAGTCCGTGGCACTGACCTGTCAGTCAAAAACTTATTAGCCAATGGGGACGCGCCCCTGAAAAAACCCGCCCACGCGAGAGGGTTGTGTCAGAACTATAAACAAAGTCAGGCAGCGCGAGCGAGGAAGCGGGCAGCATCACCGCAAATTCAGGCGAAGGAGCACATTATCAAAAGACATATAGTTTGTTTGCGAGTAATAAATTTTACATTTGAGATGACATCTCTTTTGCTTCAGTGAGAAATTTTTCTTGATAATATTGGCACAGATCTGATTCCATACTGGGCCCGTTTGAAATGCAGCGCTTCGTTTTCGAATTCTAACGGTCCGCTATTTAGCGCGCGACGCGCTGCGCGTGACCTTTGCGCGGGAGGGAAGGAATGAAAGGGAGAAGGACGACATAATAATAGCAATATGAAAGGAAGGACAGCACAGAAGGCGTCGTAAAATGACGGTAAAATGAATAAGTAACAATCTGATATTGACTGTAACTAAGGATGAGCCCGTTCGTGACTCGTTTGCTGCTTGGGCAGGAAAACGTGGTCTGAGAAGCGGCTCCGTGGTCGCACAGACCGTGGGTTTTATTCGGGAGCCTTCCCCTCTGTCGGAAATGTCTGTAATAATTTTTTATCATTCTCTACGTATTTATCACTTACGTGGTTAGATTTCAAATGAGGTGATGGCGGCTGTTATAAAACTGCGTAATGAGTATCTGTCGGTGCAGTTTTGTAGCTTTTCAGCATTTAACAAGCCAATAAACGACGCGCAGTAACAACAGTTTTCTAAAAGACGGTTTTAAAATGTAAGCTGTAATGGTGCATTGATGTCCTGCCACTCAGCCGCTAATGGATGAAGTGAAATGGCGCTTCATTTCCCATTTGCGCAAGCAAGAGTTCATTGAATGCTTGCACTTATTGTGGTGACTTTTGCGTAAATAATACATTTGAGTTGCAGCTTCACACCGTTAATAAGGCACCATACTTTTGGTTTGAATGTTTCCCTGGAGAAAACTGTGTGAATGGTTGAAAAGAGTTGTTCTTTGCGTTGGATATATATATATATAATTTATGTTTGAATAACAAAAAGTGCCCTGTAAGCACAGTAAATGTCATTTGAATATATCAGTTATTTGTAGAAAAGTAGCTCTAGTACAGCATCGCTGGCTGAGAGAACAACAGGAGAGAACGGACATCTTTTCATAGGCATAATAAAACCCATTATCTTTTTTGCAGTATGTGCTGTTTAATCCCTTGTGGCCGAGGAACAATCGTGGGTCCATTATTTAGCTAATAAACCAATTTTAGGTTTTAATTGCTTTGATTACACTTATCCAAAGTATCTTAATTTTTACCAAGTTGTCCTTAACCACTAAAATGTCAGGTGTAGTTTACCTGTATTTTGTATACAGTTATTATTGTTGTGTTTTGTGTTTCCCCTACTTTGCAAAAAAAATTATAAAAAATGTTTAAAAAAACATTAAAATACCTAAGGCAGACTTAAAGAAGTGTGGGAATGTGTTACAATCTTATCATTTTCTGTAGTGTTTGGTATGATTACAAACACAACATTTTCCAGAAAATACAGCCACAGTCAAATTACCCTCGGGACAGCTCAGTCCTTGGGACCAGATCAAAATTAATGAACACACATTTAATCTGCAGTCTACTTAATCATTTTCCATGGAGCTGCTACAGAGCCTATACTTGTTTTGATACTGATATTATACTGTATATTTTACCCATTAATGAATGAGACTAAATGAAATCTCAGACCTTGCAGAACAGACCGATTTGGAAGATAAAGCAGATCATAAAACATGCACTTTTTATATTTGAAGGAATATAGCTCGATATGTACATTTTGAAGATTAAAATATATTTTTTAAGTAGGAATTGGTTGATATTTTATGTTTTTTTACTGAAACACTGCTTCTTACTTATATTGTTCATGTTCCACACTTCTTCGTGTTGTGATTTATGATCTGTTCAACCTTATATCCTTGGCTTGTTTGACTGGTGACCTGAATTACACTTGAGTAATCATTTTGCTAACTAGGAAGTGAGACGCTATGCAGCTTCAGGTGAGGAAAAGTTCTTTTTGTATTCTGCAGTCAGAGATGTTCCCATAAAAAGGTGAACAGAATGCATAATTTATCAGTTTTTGTTACTCTGTTTTTCTGCTAATGGCATCTGATTAAAAGAGGTTTTGTCGACCCAGTAACCTTCATAGGTTCATTAAAATGAATTTGTGGCTGGACAGCTTAATTGGAGCCATTTCTGTCTCTAATTCTATCTGTAAAATGCTGATTAGGGTTGCATACTCCCCTGGAGTATTTAATGGTTTGATCTAGGGCTGTTTTTCTCTAACCAGTCCTCAGGGACTTCCAGACAGTCCACATTTTTGCTCCCTGCCAGGATGGCACCCATTTTTTCTCCTTAATGGCAGGGAGCAAATATGTGGACTGTTTGAGGGTCCCTGAGGACCAGGTTGAGAAACAATGGTCTAGGGCCAACACCCCCCCCCCCCCTTTTCTCTCTCTGATTGGGTCTGTACACTTGACATATTCTGGCTTCTTCACTGTACCTCCATGTTGTGCTCAACTGGCTCTGAATTCAGTAGTATAACTGCAGAAGCAAAGGCTTCTTATCACTGACACTTTGGTCTCCCTGAGCCATCCAGTCGTCAATTTTAGCTTACAGGAAGAAAAGATTAGATGAAATGACACAGTAGGAAGTTGAGCTTGGAAGTACAGTGGTATCACTTTGAAATGACTCTGCTGTAGGGAGTAATTGATTGTAGTTTTATGCTCTGTATAGATTATCATAGGGTTAGCTGTGATGTCACAGGACCCTAGGTTTTTCTTATTTTCTTTAATCATTGATTAATGAGCATTAAGGACCTTTGCCCTAGGTGGCATACAGCTTGATTTTTGCCCATTTTTATGGACATTCGGGTCAAGCTGTGGGCTCATGGGTGTCCTGGGGTTGTCTTTTTAATCAGTGCAAACTGTTCTGCTAGGGATATAGAAATAGGATCTCATTCTTGTCCTCTTAAGTGTAGCATTGCAGATTCTGTCCTAGTGTAGAACAGAATTCAGGAGCAGCTTCAGGAAACTCATGGCTGTTTTATTCAGTAAAAACTGTTAAAATGGATGAGGCAGCTCTCCTAGTTCAGGGTTCACATCCTAAACAGAGGACCTTGTGCATGTTAAGCCTTGCTTTAATCCTTGCATAATGGCTGTTAAGCCTACTTCTCTAAAGGAGCTGCAGCAACCAGGGAGAAGATCATTAACTTTTTGGAAATTGTCTTTAACCTTAATATTTATATAGAGGTGCACCGATCCGATATTCAGGATCGGTATCGGCACCGATTCATATCTATTAGATGGATTGGGTATCGGCCATATGTGACCGATCCACGTCCAATACTTGCTTATTTAGTTTTTGGCAGTCTGTAGAAAGCTCCTATTTCTTGTTAAATTGATTCGTACATCTCGCATGACAGCTCCTTCCCATTTTAGATGTGTTTTTTGCAGCATTCAAGCTGATAATGCTGCCACTAAGTTTTATCGCCACTCAGTGGATATGAGCACAGTGATTTCTGCCTGCTGTGATGTCATGTGCATACCCTTTGCAGTAAGAACATCAGATAGGTGGGTGACGATCTGGAAGTATTTTATACTTCTAAAGGCAACTATTAGCACAGTTATTTGCAATCTTGCATCTCTCAAAATTTTGAGAGATGAAAGTGTTTAGTGGAATATCCCACTTAACAAAGGGCACACAACTGTGACACAATGCGAGTAATATAAAACAAGCATTGGATGATTTGGAAGTCACTAACATGGGCTGTTTTGCACACTCACTACAGCTTGTGATACAGGAGGGGCTGCGATTGCAACAAAGTCTAAGTGATGCTGTTGCCAGTGGAAGAAAAACTATGGGGGATTTTAAGCATTCTCCACTTGGGTATCCTTGTTTGGAAGATATTCAAATTTAACTGTAAATGCTTTAAAAACACTTAAAATTTGATGTACAAATGAGGTGGAACCGCATATTATGTATGTTTCTAGCAGCCTAATTAGCAAAGCTTTTTGCATATATTTTTTTTCATTTGTATTTACTAGTTTTTAAAAAAACGAGCTCTGGTATGAGATTGGTACTCATATCAGCCGATACCCTTTGTTCAGGTATCGGGATCGTATCAACACTGAAAAAGTGGGATCGGTGCACTTCTATTGACAATGTTAAAGTAAAAATAGCTCTTGTGTTGGAATCTATCAGTATAGGAACTGAAAAAATGTTGATCGGCTCATTCATAAATTTGTATTTATTTTATACTAGGAACAAAATTACATTGCTGTAAAACTGTACAATTTGTTTTTTTAAATACCAGAATAAGGTGGAATGTGTATGTACCTGTCGTTTGTGCTAATTCACACCACTTTCCTTGGCCACTCCGCAACAAAAGAGCAGCCTGACAAAATGAAGATGTTGGTCCTTTTTTTTTTGTCCCAAACGAGCTTGATGGGCCGAATGGCCTCCTCTCATTTGTAAATTTCTTATGTTCTTATGTCTTGGCTCTGGAGGGGAGTGCAGCTCCAGCCCTGTGCATATATACCGCTGATACAGCGACAGGCGAAAGTCAGGGCTGGTGAGATTATTTAGTGTGGGGCTCATCAGTCTCAAAGTCTTAAGGGTTCATTACATCTGAAGAGCTCTTACTCAGCAGTGGGGGACTGCTGATCTGCAGGGCGCTTTTTTTTTAAGTTCTGTTGGAGAAATGGAAAGTAATGGACGGGTGACAGGTCACTCCACATTTATCTGATTCTAATCTTATTCTATGCCAGCAGGAGATGGGAGAGAAGCGGCGTGAGCGCTGGCTGTGAAACCTCCACCTTAATGTGCAAAGAGTGAAGAAGCATTTAAAGGAGGACCTGAAGATAAGTATGTAAAACCGCAGCTCCACAGGTGTGCACGCTGAGCTCTTCCCTCCCAGGCAATTTACAGAAATGTTGACGTGGCAGTAATTTGATGCTGAAATGGGTTGAATTTCTCTATACTGAAGTTTATTTGTAGAAAATACACCAGCCGTTAAAAAGAGATTAAATGCATCTTATTTCATGAGTAACACCTGGAGTGTGCAAAGTACCAATTTTTCAGAGGCTGTGAGTGTGACACATATCGGTAAGCTTTTCATTTTGGAGGTTTTTTTATTTGTATTACTTGAGTTTTGTTTTATTTATTTATTTGTTTGTTTGTTTGTTTAATTTTGGATTGTGTGATATCGGAATGGTTGTCCCTATAAATCAGCAACCACATGAGACAAATGACAAATCTGTCATTGTCCTTTTATGGAATGTTTGAATGCCACCTCTGGCCTGAGCATGTGGAGTTTCTATGTTGCCTTTGTGTTAAGTAGGTTTAATTTGGATCTTCTGGTTTCCTCCCTTTGACGAAAGAGACGAGTTATGCTGCGTTCCATTTACTTTGGAAGTCAGAGCTGGGAGTGAAAGTTAACTGTGTTCCAGTACAGCAAGTCGGAAAGCCATTTAGCAATACCAGGAATCTGTTTTAAAAATCAAGATTTCTTGCTCAGCCGGATAACTTGTTGGCTTTGTATCACCATTCAGCTAAAAAATATCGAGATATGATTTTTGGTCCATATTATCCTTCCTTAACCATTGCTATTATCGGTTTGAATACAGGAAGCCACACAAGCTGCTATTTCTGTGTCACAGTGTAATAATATAACCAGTAATATCAGAAAATAATATAGTAAACATCCTACAAAGTTATTATTCTGTGTAAAGTTAGGGTAAACTGCATGCTTATTCATTCATGACATCTATTTTATTGTTTACCAGCTGCGTGTGTCACATGACTGTTTTGGTCCAATCATGATCGAGTGATTGTGCCTGTGGTAAGCGCTAGGCTAGTTTGATTGCAGAAGACTATGACACATTCAAGTCAGCCGTGTGGGAACATTTTGGTCATTCAGTAGAGTAGAGTATTTTGATTTTTGTTTTTTTTTTTAAATTATTTTTGTTTATGTAGTTATTTTATATTAAGTTTATCTGACATGTCCTTTGTTTTGTTGGCTATTAATAAACTCAAAATTTTTTTTTGTCCCCCCCCCCCCAAAAAAAAAAAAAAAAAATCAAACAAGGTATCAAGTCGAACAGTGGCTCAAAACTTGAGGTCTGAACCAAACTGCAAACTGTAGATTTGGAGAATTGTTACACCCCTAGCATGTATTTGCCCTGTGACAGACTGACCCCACCCCCCGTTCACATGTTCACAGGTGATGACGTGGCATGAGCATAGTGCTGGAGATGCCCAAGAGAAGAGACGTTCTCGCTGTAGTGCTGATTGTGCTGCCCTGGACGCTGCTCATCACTGTCTGGCACCGGAGTGCCGTCGCCCCCATGCTTGCAATTCCAAAGGGTAATGGATGAAAATCATGCCCATTGATCCTGACTTGCCAAAATATTCACACAAGGATGACTTTAGCACTTTGCACTTACATCATCACTTATAATGCTTGGTATGATTGTTTTAGACACACAAATAAACTGTTTTCAGACGCTGCACAGAATAGGAGGTATAAAACGAGTAAAAAAAAATGCCTAGTTTAGTTGATCACCTGATCAGATGCCTTTAGCGCCAGCTAACTCTCCTCTCTAACCCCAAGCTAAATAAATGTACTATAGAAAAAATAACATAACCAGACTTGCAGATTGCTAACATTCCATGGCACAGAAGTAAAGGCTGCTGCTGTTAGTGGGAGTGTAGTAATGAGGTCATTATTGCAGTTGGACATGTGTCCAGAATGGTGGCACCATGCTGTGGCCACCATGTGGTGCTGGTGCCAGCAGTCCATAGCGCCAAACTCTCCAAACCCTCTGCCTTCCTGTCCGGGATCCTGCCACACCTGAATACTTGGCCTGTTTCTTATGTAGAACTGTGCTGGATATTGTTGATATTGGTGATGAACTGTACTTTGAGTTCTGGGATTTAAATTATAATGAATATGGCACCATTAATTATTAATCTAGCAGTTTTCTGTTGTGCCATTTCTTCTTCGGGGTCATACCACCATACCACTGACTCTTAGCGTTTAAATTCTTATTTAAGTTCAGATTCATTAAAAGAAAATGGGTGGAAACTGGTGCTTGATCTTGACAGAGCCAGCACTGTATGTTGTGTTGTGTGCTTGCACAGCTCCTTCTGACAGCATACAGATTTAGTTAACACAGAAGCCCACATGCTGTCCATCTTATGAATGCTGCCCTGAAAACCTGGCGCATTCTAACCATGGAACAGAAAGGGGCGCTCAGACTCACCGCACCTGCTTTCGCTCCTTGCAGCCTGTCAACAGCTAATCAAAGAACTCTTTGTCCTACCAGAAAGGCCTGTGGTCCAACAGCAGCGGCCAGCAGGTACTAGCGCCGCAGACTGCGCCATGTGCCAGGCATGCACGCCAGATCCGGGGCTTCCTAACCCCTGTCACTGTGTGCCTTTTCCCACCCCAGATGACAGGAGCGAGGTCCAGCATGAGATGGCTCCAGTCCCAGTGACCTCCAAGGAGCGTTGCTCTCCGGAACGGGACATTGTGGAGGTGGTCCGCACGGAGTATGTGTACACACGGCCCCCGCCCTGGTCTGAAACCCTCCCTACCATCCACGTGGTCACGCCCACCTACAGCCGGCCCGTGCAGAGGGCGGAGCTAACGCGGCTGGCAAACACACTCCTGCATGTGCCCAACCTGCACTGGATCCTTGTGGAGGACGCAGCCCGGCCCACAGCCCTGGTGGGCCGCCTGCTCCGCAACACGGGCCTGAACTACACACACCTCAGCGTGGAGACGCCACGGGGTTACAAGAGCCGCGCCGACGCCCGTGACCCTCGCATTCCACGGGGCACCGTGCAGAGGAACTTGGCCCTGCGCTGGCTCCGCGAGACCCTGGGTTCCAACTCCACCCAGCGGGGCGTCGTCTACTTCGCAGATGATGACAACACCTACAGCCTGGAGCTGTTTGAAGAGGTAAGACGTTCCATGAGAGTAGAGCAGGGGGTGCGTGTTAGTAAGCGCTACAAGGATGTAGTTCTAAGGCTGATCTTGGCTCAATGAGTCTTTAAAATATACAAGAAACTGACGTATTACAAACACAAGCTGATGGTCACAGATTCCCGATGAGCAGTGACAGTACAGCACGCGCACTGAAGGAGAGTCTGATAGCAGAGCAGTGGCATATTGCTTTCTGAAATCCTACAGCTGTCCATGGTCTGGTCGGGGTTCAGGCCACTGCCTGGCCTTTTTAGACCACTCATCTGTTTGTACATGACAGCCTTGGAAAAAAATAAGCTTCTAGATGATCTAGGAGCACAATTTTTTGGTCATTGAGACTGTTAGTTTGTGCCCTCATCAGTCACACTGACTGTGCCCTCCCCTGTAAGCCCTTCTTTGTGCTCGTGGGCATTTTACTTACACGAAAATGTTCTGAGGGCACAACGAAAAATTATTAGTTCAGAGAGATAACCAGTCAGATTGTAGAGGAGGTGGGTCCAAGACATCTGATTGGTTGGTTTCACTTCCTCTAGTTGCTTGGATCCAACTCCTCTACAGTCTTATTGGTTATCTCTCTGAACCAATAATATTTCGTTCTGCCCTCAGAACATTTTCATGTAAGCACAACTCCCACGAGCCTTCCTGGCAGAACAAAGGTGTGGAGAGACCGCTGTCCGTGGTGCTGATCCTGCCTCACAGTGATTGCTGCTGTATTTTGCGCAGACTAATAAACATCTACATTCCTGTATTTATTTGACAGACTATCTCATCCAAAAAGCACAATACAATGACGTAGCAGGAACATAGTAAGGCAAATGAATGTTATTAATAGTGTCTGTGTGCAGCAGTAACTCAAAAAGCAGGGTGCAGGGGTTTTCAGACTCTAAATGCAGTGGATACGGCTTTCCTCCATGCCCTGCGATATCCACTCTCACGTTCAACAGATGCGGTCGACACGCACGGTGTCTGTGTGGCCCGTGGCTTTCGTGGGCGGCCTGCGCTACGAGTCGCCACGCGTCAATGCCGCTGGCAAGGTGTACGGCTGGAAGACGGTTTTCGACCCGCACCGGCCCTTCGCCATCGACATGGCGGGCTTCGCCGTCAACCTGCGCCTCATTCTCCTGAGGCCTCAGGCCTACTTCAAACTGCGTGGCGTCAAGGGCGGCTACCAAGAGAGCAGCCTGCTGCGTGAGCTGGTCACACTCAGCGATCTTGAGCCCAAGGCCGCCAACTGCACTAAGGTGAGGTCTCGCGCGGTTTGGGGCACAACAGGGAGCGGCACAGAGAGTCTGTGCTGCCTTCCACACCTTTTGCATTCAGCACAAAGGCTTGGGGTTAATAGCAAGCATGAACAATGAGATGGAAATCAAAGCAAAGGGGCTCTTTATCTATATAGCAGATCACAGTGGGACCCAAGTGTAGCTCAAGCCTCATTTCTGTAATAAAAGCTTTGCTTCCAGATCTATTGTCCAGAGATGGAAACAAACAGGGCTGTAGGACAGCTTGATTTGCTCCTCTCCTGCTGTATAGCGCCATTCCCAGGTGAAAGCATGAAACTCTCCTACCCATCCTACAGGGGTGGGAAGTGCCTTAGTGCCATTTCCCCGTTCTGTGAGAAACACGGGAGAAACAGCATTCTTTGCTGAGTGCGGGAAACCTCACAACCTGTATTTACCAAGACAAGTCCTGGTGTTAGAAAGTAATTAGAATCAAGGTTTTAATCGGTGGGTTCACACAGCTGGGTTTTCAACAGATGCCCTTTCAGCCCTGTCTTTTTTGTTGTGGTTTGACATTACGTTGATTTCTTAAGTATGAGGTGTGTCCTGTAATTTCTAATCAGACACGCCAGTCGAACACATTCACCCAGCGGGTGTCCCGCCTCCCTGATGCTGCCCTCGACATTCACACTTTCTCTCCAATGTCCCCAGGTTCTTGTGTGGCACACCAGGACTGAAAAGCCTGTCCTGGTTAACGAGGGCAAGAAGGGCTTCACAGACCCCAACGTGGAGATCTAAGGCCACTTCCAGTACTGGTAAAAATTGCTTTTAACTTCTCATATGATGCATTGGCCTGTATCATTTGTACAAGTAGCTGAGTATCTTACTTGGAGGTACTAGAGCAGGTCACACCCTTAACCCTGACCCTGCCTGAGTGCATGGTCCTGTGGACAAGCATATAGATCTGCACAGGCCGGAGCTGGCTGCCCTCTTTGACGGTCTATTACAGTGTTTCCCAATCCAGTCCTTGGGGACCCACAGACAGTCCATGTTTTTGCTACCTCCCAGGACCGGATAGGGAAACACTGGTCTATGAAATTGGTGGAAGTTTTTCCAAACGTTAGTCTTCATAACAGTAAACATTAAAAGGCATTACCAAATCAAGACAGCTGGAAGAGTACATGACATTTTCTTTGTGATGTTCATGTTTGGCTGCATTAACTATTTTTAAAGCAACCATTTACCACTTGCAGTTGTAAGCACTACATTTTCATTTTGGTATTTATCATATGATTAACAATTTACTTTGTTGGCTAACATGGAAAAATTCTGTATTGTTGGTAAGCTGCAATATAAATGTTTGTCATGTAATGTTGCTAAATAACTCAGACGTTGCCCTCCCCCTTCTCAGTGTTCAGGCACTTGCACTGTTTTCACCTTGAAGAACCTGAGAGGAGTGACTGGACCGGACTGCCACGCTTTCCATGCTCCGTGGCGGTCGCTCCTGGGACAGGCCCCTGCGACCCCACTAAACACAGCATTAATCAGGCGGCATGTGGACGGGCCAGCGATGATCCCGTTGAAGCACACATTGGTAGAGAGAGCAGCAATATTTATTCAGCTCAGTGTCAAGCTAGCAGAAAACCACACAGCAGGACCTTGATGCAATGACCAGCATGAGTGACCACAGCTGAGAGGATGGCATGGAGCTGAAAGCCAATCAGAGGCCAGATCCGACGGGTCGTTATAGATTTGCCTCCTTACTAGAACATGGAGGCGTGTCAGAAGTTATTGCCGCCACTGGATAAGACGACCGCTTAATGACCTCACTCAACCTGCAACTAGTTGGCATTCTGAATTTTTTCATCCTTCAAATATACAAAAGAACCTTTTTTTTTTTTAACTCAATGTGTATGTTTTTTTTTAAAGGCTGGTTGAACAGCATTGTGTCATGTTTGCGTTTGACACAAGTTAGCGTGTCACAAGGTTTGTGTGTTCATGAAAGCTATCAGAAGTGAGTGCGGATAACTCCGCTTCCAGAAGCTCACCTCACCAAGATTTAAGCAATTTAAAATGCTCTTGTTAAAAAAAAGCTTTGTAGTTCTACAAAACAAGCATTCAAAAAGCACTTTATAAGGTTTATTTTGTTCGCAGTGTTTTTTTTCCTGCTATGGAATCCTGTAAGTTACTGGTTCTAACCTAATAATCTCACAGCGTAGTTACTTACTGCAGCAGAAATTGGTTAGTTTTGTGCCTGGATAAGTTAATGCACATTTTGCCCCAGTGAATAAACGTCTGCAGACTTGTGTGTTAATATCTGTACTGTGCCACACTCAAAGCTGTCTATTATTCATCAGTCCTGGGAGGTCTCTTTTTTTCCTTTTACAACCAATATAAATGTGTATGAAAAAGCTCACCGGTCACACCATCCATCGATCTGAATTCCAGCCGTTTATCCAGTGCAGACTGTTATGAAATCCTGGTTCTGTTTAAATAGCAATTCCATATAACCTACAAATAGAGTAAGGTAAGGTCAATTTGAAAGGTGCTTCATGATGTCTGATTCCCCACAAATCCTTGTTTGTTAATGCCGCTTTGTATCAGGTGTCTGTAACAGCAGTGCAATACACTGTTGCCCATTGTTTAGCAATTTCAATAAGTAAATATCCAAAAAGAAAAAAAACATAATTGCATGAAAATTTTATTATAGCTCCTGCTGTTTTCATTTTAAATCAGTATTTTAAAAAACCACCCAGTTAATCATTGTGACTATTCAAAGATTTTCCAGCTGGCAAAATTCTCAAAATGAAATCAACTAAAAGCTGCCATAAGCGAAGGAAAATGCCCTCCAGAACCATGTCACTGACGCGTCTCAGATTCCCTAAATGTCAGCAGCCATGCCCAGATCTGCAGAACTCTCAAAGTGGACTTTAAGGTCAGCCTCCTCTTCTTCAAACACGATAATCTGCAGTCAGCACAAAGAAAAGGGGAGGTTTATCCCTAGTCAGGGAAAGGTCGCTCACCAAAGCCACTGGCTGAAAACAACACTGATTGGCTGGGATTTGATGTGATGGCGGCAGTCAGATTTTACGAGGCATGCAAAGCTTTCACATTCATTTCTTACTGTTATGAGAATGTTTGCCCCAGCACAGTCATGTATTGATCGGCTTAAACTTTGCTTATCGCTTGTGTCCTGGTAACAGCTGAAAACGCACATTCTAAACCTACAGCACCTGGTCACCTGTTCACTTGCATTACGCTGAATAGTACACCAGGTTTTACAGCCATACTCCCTTTTCCTTCACATTTACCTCGTTTGCTCCGCTGTTGAGCCAAGGCCCCGGAAGGTAGAGACTTTGCTGGGGTCCTACAGACCAGTGGCGTCCGAGGTTTTGCCCATTCACAAACACCACGCCTTTACCCCAGCCCTGTGGGCACCAACATTGTATGTTTGTCTGCTCTGCACAGCATCCAAAGCTCGCAGATTCATAATACAACTTAAGTGACATGGGGTTAATATTGAGGGATTTACAGTACATGCTCATAGGGGCTGCTTCAAGATAGTGCTTCCTAGTCAGGGCTAACTGGCTGTTTCAGGCTAATTGGTGTTTATAACTATCCCCAGTCTATGGCTGTGTATGCCCTGTGATGGACTGGCATCCTGCCCAGAGTGTTCCTTAGCCTGACCAAGAGAAGCAATTTACTGAATTTCTATAAATACACACATTATTAATGATATTTTAAAACAGGGTTCAGTTTTTGCACAGAGATCCTTGGTGTGAAATAATAAATGACACTTCATTGATCCCTGCAGGGAGGTTTTCTTGACACTGCCTCCCGCTTGCTCTTTGTAGGTGAGAGCAAACTGGCTGTGAAGGGCAGCCGCCTGTTGTAGAACCCAGGGAGCTAAGGGTCTTGGTCAAAGACCGGCAGATGGGCTAAAGCCAGGCTTGAACCAGTGACATTATGCTCAGAGGCACAGAGACTTAACTCACTCAACCACACACTGCCCCATATAGATTATCATATCAACAACAAATATTTAAAATGATTTTTTTTTTTTATTAATTTCAGAACATGTTAATGAGACATCAATTTGAGCCCCCTAGCTAAGCAGTGACCCATGTCTTGCTGGAATCAGTGGATGTGGCTATGATGTCACTTCCCAATCACCCCAAAAAAGGACTATTAGCACAAAACAGATATGAGAGGCACTTACTGGCAGCTTGACAAAGGTGTCGCTTGGGTAACCGTCAACAAATAACCTTCCTTGGAAAAATCCTGGGAAGGTGGGCGTGTAGGGGGGCACCTTCCAGGGTGCCCACCGTAAGCTGCAATACAGAGAGTCAGGGTTCGCCGTCGGTCAGTATCCTAACAGCAATCAGTGCCCTTATGACTGGCTAATGGAGATACATTACGGATAATTAACGCATGAATGGCTAGAGATCACATTAGGTCAGAAAGGCTGGATTTGGGTTTGTGTTATCAATCCATTATCGATCCATGGGTCGCGACCGAAATTTTGGTTGCGGCAAGTTCTGAATGGGTCACGAGGCAGAGTTGGAAATGTAAGCATTTAAAAATCAGCGAGCTCCTATGCTGATCCACGATCAGATTTCCGAGCCCCAATCCTACAATTAACCTATATAAACGGGTCTTGGGTCTGCAAATGCTCAGCGCAAAACTAGTGAATTCTCAACCAAAAGAAGAAGCCGAACCACAGATGCTTGATTTAAAATTCACTGGCACATCCAATCAGATTTGTGCGATAGGCATTGATAGGCGATAAATCGCACAGTGCACTGCGTGCCAGATCATAGCGTTAATTTAAAACTATACTTGATATAGGGTTACGACTGAGCTGGCAGGGCAAAGATTTGGTCGTGGTGCAAAGAGGTTGAGAACCTCTGGATTACACTACTCAAAAACCAACCTGATGTATCAACAAATAAAGCCACTCGGTATCATCACACAGCGTTTGCAAGGCTTCTGCACACGTTTATTGTTAAATGAAACAATATGCATAACCCTACGTGTCATGCTGCTCATGAGCAACGTCAATTTCCGAAACCATCGGCACTTAGACCGTTTCTTTTTGTTTCCATCTGAACAGTGAATCGCGTCGTTTGTTTGAAGTTTAACAAACTTTAGCTTAGCGTTTTGTAACTTTTGTTGAAAAAGACTTGTATACACATATATTGTATCAATTGTGCGTAGATTGTAAACCGACAGTTAACTGCAACTGTAAAGTTACCACACGTCCAAGCTTCTCCGGCCGCGGATTTTCGTTTTAGGGGGTGGTTAGGGAAATTCATTAATATTCATAAAGAAGCGCTACCTGATTGGTCAGTTAAAACTTATTAATATTCTGATCAATGAACGCGTCCTCTTTTTCGTCTCACTTTAATATAGTAACCCTGTCTGTGTCCTTCTGTTCTGTGTCAAATATCAGCAGTGATGTCATGGTGCACTTGAATTCGTGTGCAAAGAAAAACTTTCTGAAATCTCTCAAAAAAGAATACTGCAGCTTACATCACTCTCAAAACTGTGCATTTTATATTCCTCTTTTAAACGCTAGACTCGTTTTTCCCTAACAGCGAAAAAAGTTTAAATAAAGATCATTAAAGGGAATAAAACAGAATCATCCCATTCAGCAATACTAATTACTGCGGTGAAAACAGTGCCCTTCACAGGTGAGGTCAGAATTAAGTTCAGTGTTTTAGCTGATTAAATTCAAATGCTGACACGGCGGTTCCTGGTACGTGGAAAACAGCTGTGCATTCCCACACCTGTCTATGAAGGTTGACTTCATGTCCAGGATATAGATGGTGAAATCCTTCAGAGGAACATCATTCAGTAGAACATGCCCCACCAGGCCTGCAATGAAACCACAGAAAAATCTAATGGATGAAGGAAGGAAAAAAAAAACAGTTATATAAAGACATAATCGCTCTGTATTCACATGTTTGTTAAAGAAAAACAGTTCAGTTCATTATGCATGTACAGAAAAAAATGTCACGTGACTAAGGTATAATTATTGTAAATAGGAAAGTCAAGGTAGCATCTCTGCGATTGTCACTGCTTCTGGATGTCACCCGTGGCCAGTGGATATTTTTATCCAGAACAAATTCCTGATGTTCAGCAGACATTGTGCTCAAAATCAGACCCCTTTAACTTGGGTCATCCTTAACCACACCATCCTGTCACTGTCCCAACACCATCTGGAACTCCACAGACATCTCTGCTCCACGCTGAAGGGTTTGGTTTCAAACCCCACCTTTGTGCTGACTGTCCAGCTGCTCTCCGTGGCTCACCCGACCACAGTTCTCCACCAGAAGGCTCAGCGTTCGCGCACCCTGAAATCCAGAATGAAGAAACATCCAGTCTGTGACCCATTTTCAGTACCAACTATTTTCAGGAGACTAATGGCAAACAAGCCATAGCGTCAGGATGGCCGAGTGGTCAAAGGCGCCAGACTCAAGGATAATCATCTTCACTTGCATAGTGAGTGTTCTGGTCTCTGAATAGAGGCGTGGGTTCGAATCCCACTTCTGACACAAGTACTTTTGAATAACTAATTCCCTGTTGGACCTTCGAATAAGGCCCTTAACACCCCAAAAATGCTCTAGGGATTCAGAATAATTGGCCAAACCTGCACATAGACCCCAAGATTTGCTCTCAGATGTATTTACACTATATGGACAAAAGCACTAGAACAAGGCTCTTAATCACCGAATCTGCGTGTGTCATGCAGACCCATTGTCAGAGGTGTATAAAATGAAGCACCTAGCCATGTAGTCATGGTTACACACATTTGTGAAAGAATGGGTCGTTCTGGAGAGCTCAGTGAGTTCAAACGTGGTATTGTCATAGGACGGCACCTTCGCAATAAGTCTGAAATTTCTTCCCTGCTAGATATTCCACGGTCAACTGTGAGTGGTATTATTGCAAAGTGGAAGTGTTTAGGATCAACAGAAACTCAGCCACAAAGTGGCAGACCACTTAAAGTAACAGAGCGGGGTCGTTGAGTGCTGAGGCGCATAGTGCGTAAAAGTCGCCAATGCGCTGTTGAGTCAGACTTCCTCTGGGATTAACTCCGGCACAATAACTGTGCAACAAGACCTTCATGGTATGGCTGAGCAGCTGCATGCAAGCCTCACATCACCAAGCACCATGTCGGCGTTGGATGGAGTGGTGTGCCGCCACTGGAGTCTGGAGCAGTGCAAAGGTGTTTTGTGGAGTCAAGAATCATGCTTCTCTGTCAGGCAGTCTGGTGGTCGAGTCTGGGTTTTGGCAGATGCCAGGAGAATGTTACCTGCCTGACTGCATTGTGCCAACTCTAAAGTTTGGTGGAGGGGGTATTATGGTCTGGGGCTGTTTTTTCAGGTGTTGTGCTTGGCCCCTTAGTTCCAACGAAGGGAACTCTTAATGGTTCAGCATACCAAGACTCTATCCTTACAGCTTTGTGGGAACGGTTTGGGGAAGGCCCTTTTCTGTTACAGCTTGACTGTGCCCCAGTGCACAAAGCCAGGTCCATAAAGACATAGTTAGGTGAGTTTTGTGTGGAAGAACTTGACTTGCCTGCACAGAGCCCTGACCTCATCCCATTCAAACACCTTTAGGATGATCTAGAACGGAGATTACGAGCCAGACCTTCACGTCCAACAACAGTGCGTGACCTCACAAATGCTCCTCTAGATGATTCCCACAGACACACTCCATAAACCTCGTGGACAGCCTTCCCAGAAGAGTGGCAGCTGAGGGGGGACCAGCTCCATAATGGTGCCTATGGATTTAGACTAGGATGGAATAACAGTTCCTGTAGGTGTAATGGCCAGGTGTCCCAATACTTTTGTCCAAATAGTGTATGTGCGTCTGGCTCAAAGGAGAGCATGATGGGATATGCCCTATGTATTCCTGTGTACCTGCACTTACACTTGTACAAATAGCAAATAAAGTTTTATTTCATTTCTAACAGGGTCACCAATGTCCGATTAAACCACCTAAAATTGTGCACTCCCCCTGTCCTCCATCCTTCCGGAACCACCCACTGACAAACCGTCTGACCCGAGGCACCGTTTTGAGCATTAAGTGTTGTCAGCACCACTATGGGTTTTATAATCAAGCAGAATTTGGTCCCCAAAGACACTCGGCCCCCTACCTTCCCTTCAGGCACTGCCAGCTCCAAGTTTTTATATGTCAGCATGCCGAGAAACTGTTTGTCCAGAAAGACCTACAACAGAAATAGCTTTGGAACAGTTTGTATGCAATTATATAAACATAATAGTATAACAAACTGGTGTGAGGTGTATTTGGGAGGAGTAAGGAGCACACACTGATACAGCAGGGACGAGAAGCCGAGTGCAGCCGTGCGCAGGTGATACCTCACTAGTTAAGATTAAACGGAACAGCCCCCAAATTTTCCCTGAAAGCTGGAGGACCTGCTTGCAGGGCTGGATGTAGATTAACGTCATTCCCAGGATGAAGCAACCACAGGTTAAGGGCCTTGCTCAAGGGCCCAACGGAGTAGGATCACTACTGGCATTCACTGGATTCAAATCGGCACGAGTCAGGCCTACCAGTGCTCGATCACGCACGTTGCCCTGGGAGTTCAAGATCCCCCCATCGCCGATGGTGGTCTCATACAGCGTGTACCCATATGACTGGCCATTGTCGTTGTTTGCCGGAAGGTTCTCCATGGAGATGGGACTCTCAGATGTAAACGGCTGCAGGAAAGCAACAGTAAGTATTAAGTTTTGGCCAGACTTTCTAGGCTTTTGACAATGATGACTTTTTCCGGCAACTTCTATGTCCTCAATCAGTGGAAGGTCTTGCTAGAACGTGGAGCAGCCAGAGACCCAGAGCCGGCCATCCTCACCCCCTCGGTGAATGGCAGCGCCTCCCAGAGGGACAAGTGGAAGTACATGATGGCAGCCTCATAAGCTTCTGTTCCACGAAGGACCGGCATGTCTGGGAGCGGTACGCCTGCAGGACACACACCAGCGGGGTCGGGACGGAGCGAGAAGCACAAACAAGGGCTCTAAATAATGCTTCGTTTGCATGGATGCAGCCAAACACAACATGCAAGTAATTAAAAGAAGCAATAACATTTAACCAAACCAGCAGAGAACATGCGTCATCAGGTCGCCCCATGACCTTTGACCTCCAAATGATAACAAACCAGAGACTGGACAGAGGTGAAAGCGCATACTTTGGTAGCGACCGAGAAGGTCCCTCAAGAGGTGGTACTTGACCGTGTAATCTCCAGCTTCAGAGAGAGGAGCATCGTAATCTGGAATGCAACAGACACTGCGTCATTCTCCGTCAAGACCGGCACCTAAACGCTCATCTAACCAAGACCTGAGCCAATTAAACCAATTACTGTCACGAACCCATAGTCCACAGCAGAGAAGCACAAAAAAGTTACCCTCCCCTCGCCATCCGGGAGCGAGTTTGGGAATGTTTCAGGAACCACTGAGGGTTAGTCTGGTCCTTAAAGATGTCAAAGTGGAATTCAGCTTGTAAGCAACAACAGGCTGGCTAGACATCACTTACCAGCGACAGGAGACCAGTCTATCATCAATAATAAACAGACAGATGGTGCCCTCTACTGGTCACAGTGTTAATCGGCTCTGCTCATAGCAGTCGGCTATGTCTACTGCGTTACTGGAAATGCAGTACCGTAAGGTAGAGTACATGCTAGTTTGACATGGTTTATGAGATCGGGCCGGTACAGTAAGAGCGCCGACCATAGCTGGTGACTTGCGGCTTGTGCTCCAGGTGCCATGATGCCCCGCTCATGAATCCGAAGTTGGTCCCACCGTGAAACATGTAAATGTTGATGGACGCACCCCTTTTTAAAATCTTTCTCACTGTGGTGATCATGTCTGTGAAACAAAGGGCGGAGTCACAGATCAGTGCTTGTTGGCATGGCAACACCAATGGCCACTTCACACACAATTGAGCACAGGTATAGTAACACAAGTTGCACAAGTAGCACAAGTTGACCACAACTACAGTTGCCTCGTTCTGCACTTGGCATCAGATGAGATGTTAACCAACAAGTGGTGAATAATGACTGAGGTGTATCAGTGGTGCTCTGGGCTGTTCTCATACAGGACCATCAGTCACACATCTCACCTACCTTCTGGTCCTAAGATATGGTGCAGATCACCCCAGACATCAAACCAGCCGACCCGGTACTCCATCACCATCTTAGGGCTCCTAGGCTGCAACATCAATGACCGTATTAAGTTCATGAAGGACACCGAGGCACGAGGTAACTGCGGTGATCCGCTTGACCGTGAACCGAGGTTGACCGGTCACTGTGCCGTTGAATGCTGAGACTCACCCGATCGCTGTCCAGGTACCCTGTGACCTCATGGCTCAGTTTCTGAAGGTTGATGGCTTGGAGTGCTTTCAGACAGAAACACAATATTCCACATGAAGGAAAAAAAATACAAAAACATTCCTGAACACAGAGAGAGAGAGACACTGCAGCTTTCAGCAAAATTCACTCCCTAATGCCGAATCGACTTTTGAAGTCATTTCTCAAGTTGTATCTGTTTCTCAACCCAGTCCTCGCTGACCCCCCAGACAGTTCACATTTTTGCTCCCTCCCAGCTCCCATCCAATCAAAAACACTGAATACCAGGTGCAGGAGGGTTGGAAGCAGTGAAGGAGTAAAAATGTGTCCCTGAGGACTGGGTTGAGAAACACTGATTTAAGATTCTGTGCTTTTGATTCAAGCTGGTTTCGCTTTTATCTGTACCACTACCGGTGCAGTTTTAAACAGACACGCGAACTGGTCCACAGGGGATCCCAGTAAATCAGTGAATGAAGATGGCGGCATCAGGCACCTCCGCTCACGCCTCCCAGCTTCATCCCCTCGTGGGTGTCGGACGTCAGCAGCATCTCATCGATCCCCCGAGAGAGCAGAGCCTACATCAGAAGTAACGGCAGTGGCAATTAAGGTGGGGTGGGGGGGGCACAAGAGTAGCCATAATTCATACAGAGTGGCCAACCTCATCATTACCCAATGATCTGTTTGTAATCGGTGAGTGACAGGGGATTGGCATTCTGGTGACCAATCAGCTTTCACCCTGTAGCCCCGCCTCTCTATAGGCCCAGAATAACAGGACTGAAAAGGTGTGTGGAGTGTGCTATGGAGAGCGTGACCAAGCGAGAGGAAGAAAGGCAGGAGCGTAGAAAGAATTTGGGAGCAGCTCCTCCTCATCCTCCTACCTCCTTGATGAAGGGCATGTAGGTGCTGTCCTTCGCATAGGAGCCGTACTCGTTCTCCACCTGCACAGCGATGATGGGACCACCTCTCTTAAACTGACATCACAAACGAGTGGAAGGAGATGCATGTCAAATGAACAATTCTCAACACAGAGCAGAAGGCCTCTGAAAGGTTGGCTGGATCAACATTTGGACCCAGAAATTGCCTGATTCCAACTAAAAGAGAGCAACACGTCAGAGGTAACACAACAAAGCGCCTGTATCTACTTTTGTTAACAATTACCTGTAGGGGGAGCACTTTTGGAATGAGCTTGTCGAAGAAGGAGTTCACTGCTTCTGTAAAGCCCGGGTAGGTGGTCCTCAACAGCATGTATTGGTCACGCAAAAGCCAGCTGAGGGAGCACCAAGGGAAAATACGGTCACATCAGGAATACACCGGGTCATAATCAGAGGTGGATACTTCAGGTCCAGAAACTAAAAATCCAGACCAAGAATTTGTGTCAACCAACCAGTTGAGTACTCAGTGCCTGTGAATTTTTATACTAAACTGGTTGGTTGAAACAAAATCTTGGTCTGGATGTTTAGTTCCTGGATCTGAATTATCTACCATTGGCCAAAATACCGTTTGGTTTTTTCTTCTCTGTGAGTATCCCCCTAGTGGACGCCAAACAGACGAACAGTGAGGGCACTGTACATCAGTTTTACCTCTTTACACACTTAAGGCGACAGGAAAGAGGCAGGGGGCCGTGAAAATAGATAAGGGGGGACTTCACAGGCCATCCCCCAGAAACCTCACTGTTACTACAGCATGGTTCCTCGAGAATACTTTCACAATAAGGGAAATCAGAACCGATAACCAAACCCTGTGTAGTTACATCACCAGGTCCACACAGACCTTGGCAAACCACCGAGGTCCCACTGGGCTGATATGTACGGTCCGGGCCGCAGGATCACCCAGAGGCCCGCTTCGGCAGCCATGCTGACGTAAGCCCTGAAAGCAGGAGAACGCCAACGTTACGTCATCCTCCACAAGGACTCTCCGTCTGAGGGTCTCTCAAAGAGCTCCTCCACCGGGCCTCAACACTCCATGAGCTCAAACACAGAATATCAATCATACGCTCGTTTCCATCAAAGGCCTGTAACAAAAACGGGTCACAAAGCATCTCAGGGACCTCAACGAATCTCAGAGAACAGAAGGAAAGAAGAATAGCGGCAGACAGCCCCCCAGATGATGCTCCACACCCAACCGGAGCTCCAGCAGGCCATGCAAATCCTATCCACGTCTCAAACGGATGAACGATATTTGTGTTTCCACACCCTGATTAGCAGAACAAAGTTAGCGACGCTACCGTTCTCACAGGGGAGGGCGCCGATTTCCAGGCTGGAGGTGGGTTGCTGTGGAAATGAGAGGGCTGCTCTGTTGCGAGGCGTATTCCTCGCTCCCTTGATAGGACACCGAGCTTATTTACCAAGCCTGCAACCAGACAGGCTGAGGAGATACGTCCCTGGGATTTCAGAGCAAACATCCTCTCCGAGGAGGAAGCTAACCTGGGGACTGTCACTGCCAGGAAGATTAAGAAAACAAGCTTAGCGCTTAAGGCTTAGCGCTTGGCTATGCGAGTTTAACAGAAACTCTGAACCTCAGCATCTCTTCTTCTTAAGGATGCGTTTACCCCGGAGTACTGAGGTTCTGTCGTTGAGGCAGGACCCCACCCTCGGCATGTGAGAGCAGGAGGCGGTGCCGGTTCTTACTCTAAGTCCAGCTCCCTCTGAAAAACGAAGACTCCTCTTTTTGGTTCGTGCAAGTTCCAGGGCACGTACCTGAAAGGCGAACAGGTCAGACATGACATATTACAGTCAACCACCCTGATGGCACATCTTTTCAGATCTTCCAATCCCCCAGAAAGCCGCCGGTGTACCCTAAGTTATCAAGGCAAAGCAGATATGCTACTGGTTAAGAACCAGAATTGACCAAAAGGTTGCCCATACAACTCAAGTCCTGTAGGGGGCGATATTGATGATTAAACAACTTATGGCAAACAGTGTGTTACTCACGTGGTGAGAGTGTTCAGTCCACAGGCCTTCAGCTTCAGCATGCGGTCCATCCAGTAGGCCTTGGGCACACGGAAGTAGTGCAGGGAGCCACCCAGGATGCGGAAAGCTTTGCCCTCCAGGGTCAGCTGGGTCCCGTTGGCCTTGAGGCCCACTCGCCTTGTCATCGTCTTTGCTCCAGGATGGACCCTGGCAGACACTATGGTGAGCGGCCACCTCACAGACAAAACACTCACTTGTTTTGAACAAATGGGTTTATGATTCTCAATAAACAGCGCTGGCGCTCATATAATTAATTAGTCTGCAATTACTTACATCTCAACCATCGTCGTTTAATTCGTTTTACTCATAGCACAGGGGCGTTTCTAGCTATTTAAAAAGATCAGGAGCTAAGTCAAGTTTACATGGGGCTTGGCTTTTTGTTTTTGAAGGAAGATTGGCATCGGGGCTAAAACACTCGGGGCTCGGCTTAAAATACCAGGGGCTACAGCCACGAGTGATCGGAGCTAACGAACCCCCTGTCTTATATAGCATAAGGAAAATTAGGCTTTTTATAAGTGCCACATCACACGATTAAAAAAAACAACCTTTTACTAGTGCAAGGGTGTACTTTTGCAACAGATAAACATCACAGCCGCAAAAATAACTGCTGAATTTGACGGACTGAAGGCGCGGTTTCATATAAGACTGTAAGATTTCAGATGTTTCAGATGCAGATCATTCTCAAGCAATTATCCCAAGTAGATCTAAAGCAAAGCTATTGGATATTTGCTTTTAAAATAGATTTTGAATTAATGCTGAAATTCTCCCCTAAAGCACTTATAACGGCATCAATAATTAATTGTAAGTGGTGAATCAATAACGTAAAAACATAGAAATATACACACAAATAAAATCAAATGTACAATGGAAACACATGTTACATCTGTTGGCATAGCTGTTAAAGGCAAAAAATACTAGAGTTAGGAAACGCGTTTGACTCACCCACAGAAGTGGTAGATAATGACTCCGGCGATACTGAAGCACAGAAGCACATGGTAGCGTCTGTGAAGATTTCTGACCCTAAAAACCAGCATGGATCACCGCGTTTTAGGCGTCTAAAGAGTCGTACCGTACCGTGCACACCGCGCCCTCCCAGAGAGGGGGTCAGACCTCCTGCTGCTCACGTGCACCTCTCCCCCAGGGCGAAACCATAAGACGATGTCTAAAATTGACCTGCATGATAATAATAATAACAACAACAACAATAATAACACCTTTATCATTATTGTTGTTAATAATAATTACAGTAATTATAACATCTTTATCATTATTGTTATTGTTGTTAATAATAATAACAGTAATTATAACACCTTTATCATTATTATTGTTGTTGTTTTGTGGTTGTGGTTATTATTATTGCTATTGTTATTTAACAGAGGCCATGCAGCTGCTCTAACGTTTGATTTACACCATGGAGTTCGTCGGACAGGTTTAATTACAGAGACATAGGAAGACAAAGCGAGGTGCTGTATTCATTCATCACGGAAGACGACAGACAAAGAGCGCTTATAATCACACCGAAGCAGAGAAAGACGAAAGAGAAGAAGCAGTTTACGATAAACATTAAGCTAATGAAGCAAGGCAAACCGTTCTATTAATTACAAGCCGGGATGGTGAACGAGCGAATCCTGGTTTCATTTACATACAGATAATATCCAGCTATTTCCTCAAAGAAAAGTATGAAAAGTAATTGCACCAAATCCCTAAATTCCGTAGACTAATGCCGATTAACAATTATTTAGATAATTTCCATTTATATGGGCTTTAATTTACCATCTGACGATCTGAAAATTTCCCCCTGGATTTGACACGGTGAATGAATCTGTAAGTGAAAGCAAGTTTTATCTACTTCATTGCTTTTTCTTAAAACTTCATTTCAGGCCGTAATTGGCATTAACACGGGATTTCGGTATTCTCTGTGTCAGCATTTTATTTAACAGATGAAAAGCGCGTCACCTTGGGGACCGGTCGTTTTTTTAATGAGTCCTCCCCTAGACTTACTGAAATGAGGTAAACAAAAAAAGTCTTAACGAGTTTTTCTTATTTTTCTGCCGTAACATTCCCCCGACGTTTCCTGCGTCTGAATAGCTGTATGCGGACTGTACGGTCGTTAGTTGATCAACCTGCGCGATTTCAGCTAGGAGTAAACAGTACATTTCATTCATTATCCTATCCCACCAAAGTCAGTGAATGCTGCACTAACTGCATCCCACAACAGCCTCACCTCATGTGTGCTCCTTCAACGAAGCTGGTTGTCAGATACGGTATATTGATTATTAAATGGATCTATAAAAGTTATATCGAGTCACACGCTAATCTGCGCTGTTGTTTAAATTCCAGCTACTCTGTCCTGTGCGTAATCTATGTTAAGGATACAACTGTACGTGTAAAAATGATTAATCATTTTAGTTGAATTTCGGATTTTCACCAGCAGGTGGTGCTGGCTGACTGAGTGTCGCGAAGTTTGATTTTGAAAAGCTCTACCTTCGTTATTTTCTCCTTCTGCCCAAGCTCCGTTTACTTCAACCTTGACATACGTAACGGGCCATTACTAGATGACATCCCCGCCCTAAATATAACTACAATACACGTATTGTTTTATTGGCGCGTGATGGTATTTAACAGTGACCAGTTTCAAACCCTAATAATAACTGAAAACCTCAAACATGAATTACAAGATGTTTACCTTCTGAGCGGTGACGCTGAACTAAACAAGTTCACTCACCAAAATACTTAGTTCAGTGAGGTACCTAAGTACTCTGGTGGTATAAGCACTTCAGTGAGCTGTGAGGACCAACACAAACCTTGATTAGGAAGCCACTCCTGTGTAGCTGCTCAGAATTAAGGCTTCCACTGTCCCTAATACAATACAGAGCTGTTTCCACTTCACTTACTCCATATCACCTGCAGGGGGAGCCAGAGGACCGGCTGTACCACATGATCAAACCTTCTCGCAGACTCTCACTGAGAGTGACTTGCATCGCCCACAGCTGTACATGCTCCCGTTTCATCCAGACAACTCGGCTGCAGTTCCTCCGACTCTACGCTGTCGGGGACTAAAGCGAGTAAGAGTGCGTACGTCACACTGTGTGCAGAGCACAGCGGAGAGGTGGCACGCCACAGATACTTCGTCGTTTGAAACCCCATGTGCACAGACCTCATACATCTATCTTGTTGGGCATTATTTTTTTCGTTATTAAGGATTGGATGAAGGCTCAGTGTTTGTAATCAGAAGGTTGCAGGTTCGAATCCCAGGATCAGCAGAGTGATGTTGCCATTGGGTCCCTGAACGAGACCCTTAACCCCCAATTGCTCCAGGGACTGTTTGATACTGCATTCCCATTTGTATGTCGGTTTGGATAAAAGCGTCTGCTAAACAAAGAGAATGTAATGAAGATGTGTCTTGCTTTGTGAGGCTACCTGTGAAGATGCACACCTACTCTCAGGCAATCTATTAAAAAGATATCACCCAGTACATGCCTATCAAGGCATTTCCTCACTCCTCACTGCCACCTTCTGGTGGTGCTCGGATCACACGAGTGCTGACCTCGCTGTCATTCCTCCCGCACCACGCAGCGTTTTCACCTCTCGTTTCGGTTTCAGATCGAGGCAGACGTGGCTGGCCTTGATGCTGACTCTCGAGCCACGTCTGTCTCTCTCTCTCTCTCTCTCTCTCCCTCTCCGTCTCTCTCTCTCCCCCCTTCCTGGCGCTCCAGGGAAAATGAATTCCCTGTGATAACGCCGGCCCCGATTGTTCAGGACACAATCGTCGGTGCGGCAATCCCGCCGATAAGACGCTTGGCCGCGCTGGTAAGATGGGATAAAGGAACATGAAGCGATCAGGATGCCTGATAGAAGATGTTTTAAAAAAAGAATGAAACAGACGCAAAACTATGCATCTTGACAGCCATCTGCCAACTGCCAGCTCGGCATTCCCAGAGGGGGCCGGGAACGAGGACGCGGCCCAGCGGTAATCAGCGATGGCTTCCCTCGCCGTCCTCCACAGTCACACTATTCCTGCGCCGTACTCTTCTCACACTTGACGCCTAACCCGGTTTTACCCTGGTGCTGGTAAAATCCTCTTCGCCTTTTTCATCGTGGAGTGCAGGTGCTTTTAGAAAGATTTCACTATTCACTGATACCTCCCTTATACCACAATTGGAACTCAAGTTAACTCCCTCCTCTGAATGATTTCTTAAACCCCAAAATAGCTTGGGAAAAATTTGAGCAAATTAATTATCCACAGCAGCACCTATCAGACAACAATCACTGCAACGGCCACCCGAGGCTCAGAAGCGTTTTTCATTTTCTGATTCTGTGTTCAAACGGTGCATCATTAGTTTAGCTGAGGCGTTAGAGGGACAGAGGGATGCGGTATGATGCTGTCCAAGATTTCTAAGAGTGCTACCTATACTTCCAAGGGGTCCAAGGAATGTGGGGTAACCCATGGTTTCCGGGGTAACTATGGTGTGTGGGGTATCCAAGGTTTCCAGGGTATCTATGCTGTGTGGGGTATCCAAGGTTTCTGGGGTATCTGTGGTGTGTGGGGTATCCAAGGTTTCCGGGGTAACTGTGGTGTGTGGGGTATCCAAGGTTTCCGGGGTATCTATGGTGTGTGGGGTATCCAAGGATTCCAGGGTATCTAGGGTGTGTGGGGTATCCAAGGTTTCCGGGGTATCTGTGGTGTGTGGGGTATCCAAGATTTCCGGGGTATCTATGGTGTGTGGGGTATCCAAGGATTCCGGGGTATCTAGGGTGTGTGGGGCATCCAAGGTTTCCGGGGTATCTGTGGTGTGTGGGGTATCAAAGGTTTCCGGGGTATCTGTGGTTTGTGGGGAATCCAGGATATGTGAAGTACCCACGATTTCACAATGTTACGTCTTTAGTTGTGTCCGAACCCTGTTTCATTACGGGTAACACTGTGACACTAGCATCTCTTTGCACCCAGAATGAGCAGCGTCCAACTTTGTCTATTTCATGCTGCAGAAATAATATGGAAAGAGACCCAGGCCAGTGATTTCCCTCCCACTGCTCTGAAATGATCCTGGAGAGGCGCCTGTGACGGTCATAGAGGCAGTATTCTATTCCGAACGCCCCCAATGAGTCACGGCCCGTCGATCAGCCTGACTGACAGCCCTCGGCCATTCCTGTGCGGCGGCCGTTTGGCGTTTTCACGGCTGGCAGGGGCATGGAAAGCTGCCTGCCTTCTGGCTTTACTGGGATTTCCTACCCTGGCTTTCCCCCTCGTTCTCTAGTTTGTTTTCCAACTGTGAGAACTGCCGTATGCTTTAAAATTTTTTTTTTTTGCATTTAAACACACAAAGTTAAATGTGTGAAATGCAGAGCTGCTGGTCCTTCTGGGTCGGTATCCCATCTACCTGCTATTTCCGCTTGTCACCGTTTCCAGGTTCCTAAATCCTGTCGGAGAGTTGCACCAGCAAGCCACAGATTCAAATCCTGAAGATTTATCCTGGTTGAAATGGTTCATAAACAAGAACAATTTAAAAGGTAATAAAACCATAACAGCAGGGTGTGCATGTGATGACCTGGGAGACACTCGCGTGTACTGGCACACATATGCACAACGGCATGCTGGGAATCCTCACACCACCCACTGAGGCTCCACCAATGAGCCCGGGAGCCCAGAGTGTGTAAATTGGCAGCAATGAGATATTGACTGGCTGGCAAATATGTCACGGTCGACTGAGCCCTGAGAATTTTCCCCCAGCAGAAAAAAAAACGGGAGCCACATTCTTTCTGACACCACCAGGGGGCGCTCTCCCGCCATTCCGTTTCTCTCCCGACACCCATGTGTCCGTTTGAAGGGCACACGCCTCCCACTGGTAGGAATGCGGCGCGATGTTTATTCATGCTTCTAGCTGAAGAATGCGCAAGATAGATGTGGAACGTGCTGCTTGCAAAGCGCATGTCATGTGACCCGGACGCTCCGAATAGCCGACGCTGACAGAAACTTGCCGCTCTCCTCAGCCAACGGAGAGGAGCACAAGCAGGAGAGGGTGGGTAGCCTTTAAATACCCCTGGAGTGCTGCTCCTCATAAAAAAAAGCTGAGCAACAAATAAATAAATAAGGATCCCCATGACAACCCACGATGAAGACCTGTCATACCGTGTGGCGGGTGAGTGGCACTGCGCATCCGTCAGGCTCTCCAGAACTGACACGCAAAGCAGCGCCTATTATTCCTGCCTGACTCCGGGCTGCCCGGGATCCTGGCGGACGTTTCCTCCCAGACGGAGTGACAGCCTGATGCCAGTGATTCGGCCCCCCGTCCTCTTGCGTCTCGGGGTCAGGGGTCAGCCGAAATAGGACTGGCACACGCGCCCCCCCAGTGAGTGAGCAAGAGCCGTCAGCCCTAGTGGGCACACATCCCGTCCCGCCCCCCCCCATAAAAAAAGAGAGAACAAAGTGCCAGAGATTCAAGCCCACCCATTGAAGATTAGGTAACCGCAACAACAAACTGTTGCTGATGGCCCCTTTGGTGGCTTTGAGGGGACATGGGGGGGCCATCCCCCACGATGGCACATGGAGGGGACAGATGGGGCCACAGCTTGCACCCCCGACGGCCTGAACGTCGTTTGTCTGCCTCCTTTATCTTAACCAACTCACATCGTCTTCCTTCTCCTGCCGGATGGTGTGAACGTGATAACTGAGCCTGGCATGTGGAAAGCGCCATCCGCCCCCCCGCCCCCTCCATGCAGGTGAACAGGTGCGAGGGAGAGCAAAATTACTGGACGCGTGCGTGACTGATGAGAGGCTGTCCGACACACAGCGGTGCCCCCCCCCAGGCAGTGTGACGCGGCAAATACCAAATCACAGGAATTTCACACACCGCCACCTCGCATCCGGAGGATGTATGACACTGACAGATTTAAGCGTTTATCATGACAAATATGATGCTGTCCCAATTCACCGAGGGCCTCGTGAAAATCGCAGTGGACCGCCGACCCCGTTTCGGGGTCTGTCTTCCTGTTGGATGAACACCGTTAAGCCGTAACAAAGTGTTCAGTCTTTGCTCAGACGCACTTCGTAGTGAATTTTCTCATTTACCAAAGAACTGGTAATTGGGAGAAATCTTTCAGCTTGTCCTGCAGATATTAGTGGCGAGACCATTTCACAAAGTTTGTAGGCATGCTGCGATTACACTGAGCTGATATTTAAACAGCTCGACAAAGAAACCCAACGACACCGTCCAGCGATACGCCAATGAGCGACACTGCGTTTCCCATAATACCGTGCTCCCTCCCTCTGGCTGCTGTCGCTGGCCTTGCCGTGGTAACCTGTCCTTCCTCTCACCTGACGGTTACAGATAACCTTTCACGGAGGAGTGAAAAGAGGCGCTAATTGCACTTTAAGAGCCTCATTTTAAGAGCCACTTGGAGCTCACAATGCAGCTTGCAGAGAAATGGCCTCCCAGGGCTCTTTGTGGGCAGGTCACATTCTCTGTACTGCATGCAGGGGAGTATATGGGGTGTGGCCACAGGGGCAGCTGAAAGCTGATTGGCCCACTGAGTGCCCGCTCACCTGTCACTCAACAATTCCAAAAATATCATTGGCTAACGATAAGGTTGGCCTCCTTGCATGAATTATGCCTCCTCTTATGCCGCCTACCTTAAAAAAAGGACTTTTTAAGGACACAAACCATCTAAAAACCTTCTCCAGTAGCTGCCCACAGAGCTTCTGAATCTGGACCATCACCAAATCTTCAACAGCTTGGTCACCATCCATAAAAAGTCAATAGTCCGTTGAATGTTTTTTCATAGTTTGTGGATGTGGCTGTGTGCAGCTGTGTTTCTCATCTAGGTCCTGCTCACGGTTGCTTGATATATTGGTCACAGCTTTTAACCATGATTGGCATGGTACTGTTCAGCAGAGCAGAACAAATCGCCATTCTGTTGTTGGTCTGGATCTAATGTGATTGGCACTCTGTCACAGTGAAGTAATTAATTATCTCTCACAGATGTCGCCACCGCTGCTGTGGGCCAGAGGCACAGCTTGGCCCGATCGGAGCTCCACAACAACGCCCCCTAGGGGACAAGTGCTCGTTTGGCACTGCATAAAAAGAGCCATTTCCTGGAAAGAGTGTGAAGTGGATATCCCGTCACGTACTGAGACTCCTCAGGATGAGATTCCGTTTCTGTGAAGACTGGAGATATGTGAGCATGCGAATAAAAAAACATACCATGGTTCATCCAATCGGCTCAATCCGAGCAGTCCAATCGGCTGGGAGAGCCCAGAAGAGACACATCCCAGGGTGGACCCACGGTCAGATCTTAATGAATTCACGGTCACTCTCAGGACCCCAAATGATGGAGAAGATAAACATTTCATTTAATAATTACACAGTTTAAGGACGTGATGCCACAGTACCTCAGTGATCTTCCGCAGGTGATCACAGGCGCGATTCCTTAGCGCCCCCTGGTGGTCAAAAAAACGCTTTCAGAAAGACACCAGGAAAGTGATCCAACTCGAATGAGAAAATAGTGAATGTGAATGTCTCCACAAGACAGCTTCAGGCAGTGAGGAGAGCTGTGAGGTCCTGCCTGGGATAGGGGGGCGGGGGGGGGGGGTGTGATGGTTCACTGCCCGAACAGGAAATCAGCACAGCCAGCTGGGCGAGGTGACAGCTGACAGCCCGCTCCATCAAAGAGCCCCCCCTCGCCCCCCCCCCAACCCATGAACGGCATTAAAAATGGAAGCCATCAAAGAAGAAAATGCACCCCCTCACTCTTATTAATCTCATTAATTAAGCACTGAATAAATAACACGGGCACCTCTGGATCCAGCCCCTCCCATCCACGGACGTTCCCAGCCAACCGGAAAGGACGATAAGTGGCCAGAAAATCGACGGGCACTAGGACCCGCCCTTCCCAAGCATGGGGTCTCATTCAGCCCGGCGTTTTCACCAGGACCCCAGAACCAGGCGTCTTTAATACAGTATCACGATCTTGTCTCTCTAAAGCGATTCTTATACAACACGACCCGAGAGGCCTGGCAGGAAGGTGAAATATAATTAAGATATATTATTGAAGACCCGGAGAATTGGACCCATCGTTCGCATGAATGTGGGGAAGTTTAACGTGAGTGAGTGGAGAAGCTGGTCGGCGTAAGAGGGATTGAAAGGATTAGGGTATGAGAGCCAGTTTGGCAGCACGGGAAAGGGCATTGCTCAGAGACAGGAGGGCGAAATTAAATTAAAACAACATTTAATAAATGATAAAGGGAAATATATGTGTATAAGGCTGCCCCCCCCCCTTCCTGCAAGCAGGGGCCGTCAGCGATAATCTTATCTGGCCCGTGAGGCCATTGCAGACTGAGAGCCTGAGAGACCGCCTGGTGCCCAGCTATCCAATGGAGTGGCCGTCGTCGGGGGGAATAGCGAATGACATGCGCCCTGCCCTGAGGGGGCG
The DNA here is from genome assembly GCA_026777985.1 of Mormyrops attenuatus. Lineage (NCBI taxonomy): Eukaryota > Metazoa > Chordata > Actinopteri > Osteoglossiformes > Mormyridae > Mormyrops > Mormyrops attenuatus. The sequence goes on along the minus strand of JAODKC010000065.1, from coordinate 2,983,930 downwards.
GGGCCAAGACCAAGAAGGACAGGACATGTCCAATAAGGAGAGCGGCAGCATAAGCGGGATGTGGACATGGCTGAGGCTGGGAGGTGGGCAGCGTGGGTGATCTGGGAGCGAGGCCTCCCCTCCCTTTACAGTTTACCTCCCCCCCCCGCACTGCTGTCCGCTTTGCCAGGATGAGCTCACACGCAATGACTGATGGCTTAGTCACGGGTCGTAGTGTCACCGCGGCCTCTCATCAAATGAGGGGGGTAGCACTTAACCCAAAGGGCCGGGGGGGGGCTCTGGGGCACCACTGTAAAGTGTGTGCGGTGCTCTGGATGCGAGGCGGCAACGGCGTTTGGTAATTAATCTCAGTCACGAGCTAAGGGCCCGAGGCCACCCTCAGGGGTGGGAGCGGAGGAAAGCAAAGAGGCGACCTTGAGGCCCCCACTGCAGCGCGGGGGGGTCCTGGGGATTCTTCTGCAAGCCGGCCGGCGATAAATCATGTCGAGGAGGCGAGTGGCAGGGAAAAATGAAATAAAATACCCATCCAGCTGCTGGCCACTTTCGGATGGCAGGGGGCTGGCGCTCGCTCGCTCCCCCGCCCCCCCTGTATAGCAGCACGTCCGCCTGCGAGACGGGCACCTTGTGTCGTTTTCACCTGAGCGCGAGAGACACCGGCTCCTTTAATTAGTCCGGCCGGCCGGACCATTGCTATCTCGGCTGTCATTTTTCACCGGAGAACCAGCAAAGCTCTCCAGATTGTTCCGGAGACGCAGACACAAGTTCATTCAGGTCGGCGCCGCCTCGTTATACTACCAGGCCTCATTTCATAAACACTCTTAAGTTCTTACATATAGGTACGGGTAGCTAGACTTAATCAAAGGTCAAATACCAGCTGGATAGGGTCGTATACAGGGGCGGAGCCAAAGGGGCACTGGCCCCAGCTGAAAGCTTATTGGCCGTCACAGTGCCCCCCCGTGCCTGTCGCTCACAGATTCTCTGGGTTAGTCTGGATGCATGAGCGGAAAGTTCCGGAAGGGAGGACATGACACCTGTGTTCGAGGCAAGCCGACATGCTGCTTTTTACACCTACACATGGTCCACGATTCGTGGAAGATTCCAGAAGTGTCCTGCAGAGACATCCGTTCCACAATGCCCTTTTGGGTCGGATCCGCACCCCAGCATGGGGGCACTGACGTGAGACGCGGGCGGGGCGTCGCCATGGCGATGATGGCTCCATGCGGAGGGAACAAGGTACATTAGCACACCCCTCACTATCCTGGTGTCCAGCGTGGGTGTGTGTGTGTGTGTGTGCATGTGATTAATAGTCTTAGCGAGGAAGGTGGGGGGGGGGGGGAGCAGGGATGAGTGTGAATGAGGTTGTGAGTGGGGGGGAGAGAAGAAGACTCTCCAGATTATAATTAACAGCACCGTAGGCCTGTTGAGCGTGTTCAGGTTTGAGTGATGACGCTTAACGCGACAGGTGAGCACCGCCACCGGCCAATATCACACCCCCACTGCTCCCAATATGCCTGAGCTTGCCGTCCTATTCAGAGAGTACAGACCATAGGTCTGGATCGTTTGGTCTGGTCTGGTGTGCCAGGGGGGTCGATTCAGCGCCACCACCACTAGGGGGAGCTGACCTGACTCATCAGGGTGTTCTCAGTCCACCCAGCAGGAAGACTTCCTCGACCACATCTGATCAGAGGTATACTACTGCTTCCCATCCAGCCCAGTCGACTCGAATGTCATAATTAATGGAGCTCCAGGCTCGGGTGGGTGAGGTGGTGCCGACGGGGGAAAGGCGGGGGCGTGGTGCGGACGCTCTGGTGCTGACAGATGGTCCTGCTCTGGGCCCATTTGATGGATGCCCTGCCTTCGGAATGATAGGCAGCTTGCTTTTAAGGGGGCTGGCAGAAAGCAGCACGCGGCTCTAGGGGGGCGAAGCGAGATGTTGGAGAAAGGGGCCACAGCTGGTGGTGGCCGCGTTGTGCAGTTTCCTCCAAAGGTCATACGGGGGCACAGATCTGCTTGGGCGCCCCCTAGAGCTTCCCGTTGTATTGGCATACACATGGTCATCCAACCCAACACCTTGGAATTGACCTTGAATGGCAGTTATCATAGTCTCGCAGGGGTGTATGCAGGGGCGGGGCCACAGGGGCACTGGCCCCAGCTGAAAGCTGATTTACCCCCAGAGTGCCCCTCCCCTGTCACTCACCAAAGAAAAACATTTCATTGGCTAATGACAAGGCCGGCCCCTCTGTATGAATTATGGCTCCTCTTATGCCATCACCTTAAAAAATCTTAGTCGGAGCGTCGAACTGATGTCATGGTACAGATTCGTAACTTAAGTGTGCGGGCACCGCTGGTGTAAAGATCTTGGGCTGCTGCAGGAGGCCTGAGGAGGGGGTCTTTCTGCTCATCCCCTTCTTAGTCATATTCTACAGTCATGACTCATGGGTAGAATACCCGGACAGTAGCTCCCAGCAGGGGTCTCGCTCTTGTACCCTTGAGCGAAGCACAAAAACTCATCTAGAACGTGTTTAGAAAATGCAAGTCAGTATTAGAGGAAGCGACAGAAATCTGCATCCCCTGGGAAGTACAAGAGGAAGGACTGCGTCGGACAGCAGGTGGCACGGCGGTGTTAGGCCTTCATGCTCGAGTGAGACGCTCGGTTCGGCAAACGTCCGTCCACGCAGACGAACGGTGAGTCGCTGATCTGCATTTTCGACGCATTGACAGATATGGGAAGATGAAAGGATTCATCTCCCTGCTGCATCATACGGACTGCAGTCACCACCTACCCCCCACCCCCACCCCCCCCCGTCCTTTTCGGGAACGCTCGGGGGGACGCTCTTAATTACTTGCTCTTAATTAGCCCAGTTCCCTTGGGATCGCCTCCCCCGCTCCTGAGGGCCCGGGCGCCCGCCCCCCCCCCCCCCGGGGGGGGGGGCCGCGGGCAGCACGGGGTGACCGCCCTGGCGACACCGCCGGCCGGCGCCGCAGATAGCGCAGGGGATGGGGGGGGGGTTGATCTCTACAAACCAGCGCTACCACCAGCAGCCCAT
>JAODKC010000065.1:2887527-2901021 GCA_026777985.1 Mormyrops attenuatus | reverse complement strand
AGGGGGGGGGGGACCCAGCTGAACACCAGGTGTAACTGGTGTGGTGGTCCAGGGAACCTCCTCAGTACATCCTGGGGGTGTTCACAGATCAGGCGGTCTCCACCCAGGAGCAGAACCCTTCGTCAGCCAACATTCGGTTCACAGACACCAGCTGTAGGAAGAGTTCGGCAGTGATTTCCCACCCCACCCCTAGGTGTCATCGTGCAGCTCCGTAGCAGGGAATTCCATACCTGATTCCCAATCTTCCAAATCTGGACCAGCGGAAGACCACTGCTGTGGTACCTTGTCACCTAGAAGGCATAAGGATGAAGCAGCTTCAGGCCTTTGTGTAGGACAAGATCCGGATTTTGTGCCAAGAGCACATCTCACCTGTGCTACGAGAGTCACCCCCCCTGTCATTTCCTCCAGCCGTGAGGCTGCCTCTGTGGAGAAGCTCTCCATTTTTGGTAGGGGGGCCAGATTCTCCAGCAGCACTTCCACTCCTTGAAACGGCAAGGCCACGAAGTCTGACCTAAAGAGGCGTTTCAGGACATGAACATTACAGTATGAGCAGAGGCAGTGCATCAGCATGTCCACAAGGGGGAGCCCTTGAGCTGAAAGGAGGGAAAGCCATTCAACCTTATTTGACGAAGCGTGTCCACCTTGACCTTCTCGTAGCCACCATAGTCCACATACCGGACTTCCACTTGGGTGGGGTCGTCACAAAGGGCAGAGACCTGTGCTCTCCACCAGGAGCCCTGCACCCCAGGGGCAGCACAAAGGGTCCCAGCTTGGGGGGAGCAGGGGCCAGCAAGTCAACAGTGCACATCAACACCATCACCACCTTTCTCAAAGGGCACACAAGCAGCTCACCCTGAATGTAGGGGTGCAGGTATGGCACCCCCCGCTGGGCATAGCACAGGTACATTCGCTCTTCGAGGTTGCGCAAGGAATGGGAAGGGTGCATGTGCTGCTGGATGAACAGTTGACCTGCAGAAACCACCTTCACTACGATGACCTCAATGGCCACACCCTCTGGCAGCACCACCTAGTGGACATTAGGGGAGGTAAATGGTCTGTATCGGTGCCACACTGATCCAGTCAACCCCAGCAGTCACCCTTACCCAGCTTGTTGGGGCCAGTGTGGGCTGGGTGAGGGTGGGATCAAGAGCAGTGCTCTGATTGGTCAGGTCCAGGTCCACAAACTTCTGTCCAATCAGCTTCAGGGCTCTGTCAACCTGCACCCTGGAACCTGGTATTTCATAGGCAGGACACTGACACCTCCCCACCCCATAGGCCAAACAGGCTGAGCCGGGGGGTGACTCACCTTCGATGTGGCAAATCTGAACATCCTGACTTGGAGAAGCTCGGAACACATAGATCTTTGCCCCGGAGCGCCGCTTCAGGAAGCTGACGGCTCGACCTTTTTGCCCAATCAGGCGGCCAACGAGATGCTGGGAAGGAGAGCAAAAGGACCATGCAGGTTCTGGGAGCGACCATGGCAATCCAGCCACCCCACCTCCACTCACCCTGGGCACCACCACCTCCCACTCTACCAGGTCTAGGTCTCGAGGGCTGGGCGGGAACACAGGGGGGCTGCTGCCTGAATCCTGCCCCACCATGGGGCACTTCTCAGGCACTGCTGGAGACAGCATGGGGCCCCCGCCACACCCCCCCTCAGCCCTGGCACTAGGTCCTGAGACAGTTGCTTCTGCTGCCAGCACCACTGAGCTTAAGAGTGACATTTCACTCAAGCTTCGGGGGGTTTCATGAGGACCCTCACTCTTGTTCTCCATCGCCCTGACCACCTCCATGGGGGCAGGAAGTGCCATACCTGATTTCCAGCTACCACCCCTCTCCTGATCCTGTTCTTGCACCTCCTGCGTATCATCTCCTGCTGCATCTCCTTCATGACGGCAGATCAGAGGCTCCTCACTGGTACAACATACACCTTCACCTGGCTCAAAGTTCCCCAGGTGGCCTGATGGGGGCGCCACCTCAAGACAAACATGTCGCTGCTCTAACTGCTGCAGAACAAAGTTGCCTGGTCCATGTCCAATCCAAGAGCCCTCCACAAGAGAGCCAGATTTCCATCCCGGTGTCACCTGCCCTTCCGGTTCTGGCCTCTTCAGGACCTTGGATGAGCCTTGAATGGACTCCAGCCTGGAGAAGTCCTCCTCAGGCTGCCTGGGGGAGTTGACACATCCTCTCTCCCCAGGCTGGAACTCCCTCGTGTCCCTGTCCTGAGGAGACTTGGACCTCTTCCTGCAGAAGGTATACCACCAGCCAGCCAGCAGCACCAAGAGCCCTGGTAGGGCGCAGGTGAGGAGGGGGCGCAGACTGGAAGCCATGTTCCTCAGGTCCTGACACTACCCCTGGGAAGGCAGATGCAAGCCAGAAGTCAGCAGGGAAGAGACACTGAAACTTCATTAATTGTCACACTCTTAAAACGCGTATCGAATAACGCTAGGCCCGACACATCGGTAACCTAATTTAGTACAGGTTCATGAAAAAGACGGACAATTCCTTCACGTTTTGACACTTCCGATTACATAAAAATACCATTCAAGAAACTGTTCAGCCACGAGGCTGCTAATAATTAGCGGTCATCGCGGAAAGCGGCAGCACCTGGCCACTCAAATCACGTGTAACGAGGTGTGGACGCCGCAGGCAGCCCCGGAAATTAAGAGAGGACAAGCTGCCGCCAGAGCTGTCAGCCCGCTGGGTGTGATATGAACAGGCGGCTTGTTTCCAGCCTCACAAGAGCCATTCGGAATGTACAGCCCCACGAGATCTTTATAGGTCCGATCCGCATATCACAGCCACAAATTTCAGCGTGAGTCTGTGTGTAATCGATGATAACCGGTGGACTACACGTCACTCCGTCCCAAAAAGCTATTCCTCTTTAAATTAAAAATCACCGGTAAGTATTAACGGAGCCCCATCTCAGCACATAAAGAGATCGACCCGTTTTTAGTCGGGCTTTTTTTTTGTTAATTTACAACACTATCGCTATAATTATACTAATGAGTATGATGACTTACTGCGCACATACGCTCACCCCCATACTAAGAGAAAAAAGGCAAAGGGGTCAGCATTTATACCCCACGCGGATCACGTGACCCGCACACGTGTAGCGCGACCGGACACCTCACGTGCGTAGCCAGCAACACGCCACCACCCTCAGCAGCAGTAATTATTCTGCCATATAGTTATGCGCGGGCCCCCTTCACCTACACAACAACGTGACCTGGAAAAAGTCTGTAGTGATTTTCCAGCACAAGCCCACACAGCCCACTTAGTGATTGAAATAAATAACACGCAAGTCATACTAAAATGTCATTATACAACCGTGCTCCCAGGGTAAAAGTTTAAATGTAGCTTTGTTTGTTTGTTTATTACGCAGGAACTTTTGAAGATGTGTAACATTCGGCAATGAAGGATAACCCGCTTCTTACTGCAGTACAACAGCGTTTGTCAGAAGAGGAACAGAAAGACGAGGGTACCATCACACATCATGATATTCCCGCGCAGTGCCGTGCGGAGAGGTTTCGACCGGAGGAGGCGGGGGATCACCCATGATAAATTGAGCGTGATCGTCAGTAATCGGTGAAATACGCCGATTGGGCGGAAGCCCGGTAAGACTTACGTTAAATAAGTTTCCCCACTGCCCGGAAGCCCATTTCTGACCCCTAACAGCCCGCTATAACCACACCAGGCTGTCCGATCCACCACCCTTACCTTCAACAAGACACCTAAATCCCCTTTCCCAATCCCTCCTCAGTGGAGAGAAATCCCAGCTCCATGAATAGATTAGAGGAGAAAGGATATATTTCATGCAGTTGCTTTGAATAAAACGAATACAATGTTACACTTCCTCTCAAAGCTGTATGTCTGATCCCTTAGAAAATTGTTCCCTGTGGAAAAGCCTAGTTGGGGGTGCGGGTGTTTTTCATTTGGTTAGTGTCAGATAACACGACAAGTCAAAAGAAAGAATACAAATAGAAGAGAGTAACGTCACAGGCAGTCCTTGATACTTTTTGCTATAAAAAAAATTAAATCGATTAATTTGCATATTAAGAAAATGTACTGAGAATTCTGGTGAAAGGCACTGGATTTGTGTGATTTTTTGCCAATTAATTCCAAATACTTCAAATAAAAATGAACACAGACATACTGACACACTTATTCATCAAAACAAATACAAAGTTTGTTTCATTCGTTTATGTGAAAAAACTAATTTTTCTCATAATATCCCCATTTATTTTTCCGCCCCCTCCCCTCCGCTCCCCATGGACGAAGATGATGACCTTGCCTGAACATCACATCCTGACATTCCCAACATGCTCCAGCAGGTGGCACTGCACACCCGCAGTAATACTGCCTGGATCTCCAGCATGCTGTGCTGCTGAAAGGCAGCTGACAGGTCACTGAAGTCACATGGGGGGGGGGGGGCGTTCCAGATGATGAGATAGGTAGCCTGCTTTGATTGGAGTGTGACAGATGTTAACTGTGATTTTATTGGTGCACTGGATTTGGGTGTCATCTAATTGGTTTATGTTGGTTGTTACTCGGCTTTGTTGTGGGATAACCTGATTGGTAGGTTAGATTATGGGATGATTTGATTGGTGGTGAGGGTGCAGCAGAAGGGGAATGCTGAGGGGCAGTACCTGAGGAGCGGCAGCAGGGGGCATCGTGTTGTGAGGCTGAAGCAGAGAAGCTGCATGACTGAAGAGGGTGATAAAAGCCAGGAGTGCAGGAGTATGACGAAGGGACAGCGACAAGTAAAATACAAAAATACCAGAGGAAATACATGAACAGCCAGTAAAAGCCGACATCCTTCCTCAAAATGTTAAAAAAAGGGAAATTTAGAGGATAGATGAGAAAATCAAGATTCCCAAGAGGAGACTGTGATGAAACTGGGCCCGGTCTTATAGAACAGGCATGTGCCGGGCAGCACTTCAAAGGACCTTAAGGGTCAGAGGTGAGGATGGCCTTCCCACAATGCCCTGCACAGTTGTAACAGAAAATAGTAATATTTCAGATGAGGGGAATGATGGGACGGAAGGGACTCTCTTTTCAACCTACCTCTTCCTGTGAAGAATGTAACCTACAACATACTGTAGCGGGTTTTTGCTGCAGCAAGTGTTAATCACTAAAGATTTAAAAAGTGACATAGGTAGGGTTAAATGGCTCACAACTCGACTTGGACTTGAGTAACAAATTTGATGACTCAACAGCAAAAATGTTGGAAAGACTTGGACTCAACTTGGACTTGATGGAAAATGACTTGAGACTTGACTCAGACTGCAATGTTTTGACTGAAGACTTGACTTAGACTCACCAAGGAATGACTTCTTCCAATCCCTGTGAAAAATTGTAAATATTAGATTGTGCTAAAAGGATATCAGAGGATGTTTTGCAAGCTTCACACAAACTCTGCTCATAATACATCATCTCTGTTCAGAACCTTAGTTCCTGTCTGATGCAACATTATTAAAAATAGTCCAATGCATTCAGACTATGACTCATTCAACCACAGACCCCTATGCATCTATTGCAAAAAACATCAAGATCATTATTAGAGTTTAGTCTCCTCTGAAGGGTGTTACATCTCAGCAGCTTATGTGATTTATATGAAATGAAACAAAAATCATGCAACATAAAAATATGGGCTGGCCAAGCAAGGCTACGGTCAAACCTTCTTCATCGCAGGGGTTAGAAACACAGGTCCCCTGTGATGTGGAAAAATCTTCTCAAATTTTTTGGTACCCTATGTCTCCTTGGTGAGCAGAGCAAATATGCAAGTGGAGCGACGTAAAATGAAAAGATTCGAGAAGCTCCAGGTACAAAGATCATAGCAAGATATCACATGAGAGGCTGCTGTAAACACGTTTGGTGTCCTCCAAACCAGCACTGTACACAAATTTTATGCGTTTATGAGTTACAAAACTTTTTGTGTGAGTCTTTTGTAAGACTCACAAAAAATTTCCAGTTAATTTCTTATGCGATATAATGAAACCGTGATGGAGAAAGTGGCGATGCAGGAGGGCCGATTGTACATGAGTTTCGTACCCTAGCAATACTCTGAGATCAGAACCTTCATTTCCCATGAGGCTGTTGATATGGACTGCAAACTCCATTAGGTATCTATTGCAGTCTTCCATATTAAAACTGAAATGTGTGAATTGCCTTTCTGTGTATGTTTATCACAGAGGGCAGGGCCGGCCTGAATGCTGGGATGTGGCCAGTGAGGTCATGGAGCTGAAGATGTTGAGGTTTGTGGTGATGCTGAGTTATGGTGACCAGATAACCCATGTCAGGGAGGACACTCTGAGCTAGTACAAGAATTGTAAATTACCATTTCAATTAAACGGACCCGGATTTTACTTTAGCATTGAGTTTTTGCTGTGTACTTATTGGTCAGTCTCCTATAATCATGAATGTGTCACTAATGCTAATGTGAAACAGCTGGATGAGTCTTTCAGTCAAGGAAACAAACCAGTCAAAGCTAGTCTATGTAGCCGAGCACAGGAGCCTTTCAGTTTGAAAGTAGTTTGTAAAACCTGAAGTAGCTCAAAGTGTCCTCCCCGACATGGATTATCTGGTCACCCTATACTGAGTCGGCTGTGGAGGTGGGGGTGTCAGCCAGATTAAGATCCCATGGTGTCAGTCAGCTCACACAGAAACTACACAATCAGTTCTGCTTCCTTCCTGAAGGGTAGACCAGGGAGGGTGCTACCTGTCACCTTCTCGAACCTCAGCCTCATTGTCCCGCTAAGATAAACCACCAGCCTCCTTCTGAACATCTGCCTGCTGTTTGTCAGGTTCAGGAGGAGAGAAAAGATTGTTTCCATGTGTTTGCAAGACAGAAGAGGGAAGGTGGGAGGAAACAAACAGATGGAGGAGCCGTAAGGACCTGGCGTACCGTCGCAAAGGGCTCTGCAGACTTCCCAGGCCCATTGGAGCCAAATCCAGGGGCAGAGGTGGTGGAGTGGAGAGTAAACATAGGCAGAGCAATGGGAGCAGTGGGGGCCAACACTGATCAGCGTACAGCCAGAGGATTAAGCTGAATCGCCAGCAGGGGGCGTAGTGCTTAAAGCGACACAAATAAGGTTGGCCTTCTGTTTCTTTAACCATCACGCTGCCTCTCTATCTGCAGGTCTTCGTCCCAAGAAAGGGTACGAGGGCTGGTATGAAGGGTGGGGGGTCCCCCCATCGATGAGAGTGGGGTCATTTGGCGAGTATACATTTGCCAGCAGCACAGATCAGGACACACAAACCGCCTCACCTAGAGTGTGTGTGTGTGTTTGTGTTTTGGCTTGTGCATGTGTGGGTCTTGTATATATTACATTGTGGGGACCAAATGTCCCTACAAGGTGATAAAAATCTATTATTTTGATGTTGTTTGGTTTACTTTTGGTTAAGGTTAGTGATGGGATTAGGGGTTTCCCATAGAAGTGAATGGGGAGTCCCCACAAGGATGTGAATACTGTTATATTACCTATTATATTGTGGTGACCATTTTTTTCTTCAGAAGGGGAAACTCAATCTTATAAAAAATAAAAAAATTTGTGACTAAAATCGAAAGCCTAAAAATGCCAAATCAAAATTTTATTTGGTCATTTATGGTTAAGATTAGGGCTGGGCTGGGTTAAGGTCGTCATGTTGTGATTCATGTAGTGAATGTGTGTGTGTGTGTGTCTGTGACCAACAAGGCCACAGGCAGCGGACAGGACACTGCAACATAGCCTGACCTCCCAGTTTACCTGGTGTGTAGTATTTAGTGATGGTAGCGCTTCCACTTGAACGTGACGCTGCAGCTCTGTGGATCCTGTCACAGACGATGCAAGAGCTCGGTGACTTGGTGAGCTAACATCACGTCTCATCATGGTCTCACAGGAAGTCACGGCCCAGCGTCAGCTACTGCTCCTCAGGCAGACGTTCACGAAGGGGGGTCTGTAAAAGTCGCTTCCTCTGCAAACCCCCATGGGGCCTGCAGGCAGATTTTTTTTGGGGGGGGGGGGGGCGGTGGTCACACTAGACAACAGACTAACCAGCGTCATCTTGCTGAAGTTCTTCAGCCAAGATATCAGACAAGATCCTCCTGTTGGACTCATAAAGATGTCATCTAGTGTGGAGACATCAGACACCATGAGTTACATCAGAACAGGCAGAAATAAATTTCCGGGGGTGGGTGGTGGAAATGTATGGCTAAGCATTTTAAGTCTCTGTGCCTCTGACCAGAAGGTTGCCAGTTCAAATCCCATCCTCAGCAGATTAGTCACATGTCAGTCGGGCCTTTGAGGCCCCTAACTCCTCAAAATACGGCAGAGGTGCCAGACAAACGGCCGACCCTACGCTCAGATTGCAGGCTTCAATATCAACTGTATATACAGTATGTGTGTATATCTCAAAGGAGAGCATGATGGGATATGTGAGAAGAAGCCTTCCGAGGTGCCAGTACTCAAACGTGCACCAACTGCAACCAAAGCAGCATCATCAGAAGAGATCGCTGACATGGGGCAGTTGCAGGGCATGATGAACCAGTACAGTAAACTGGTTAAATTTGCAGACACCAAGGTGGGTGGTGTAGCAGATACTAAACTAGCAGCACAGAGGCTACAACGGGATCGTGATTTAATTAGCTACTGGGCTGATACCTGGCAGATGAAATTTAACGTAGATAAATGTAAGGTAATCCATGCAGGGAGCAAAAATATGAAGTACAGATATTTTATGGGTTCCACTGAAATAAAGGCAGCTGATTATGAGAAAGACCTCGGTGTGTATGTTGATGCTTCCATGTCCCACTCTCGCCAGTGTGGGGAAGCAATTAAAAAGGCCAATAGGATGTTAGGTTACATCTCTAGGTGTGTGGAGTATTAGTGATGCTACAATTATACAATTCCTTGGTAAGACTCCACCTAGAATATTGTGTGTAAGTTTGGTCACCATACCTTAAAAAGGACATTGCTGCCTTGGAAAAGGTTCAACGTAGGGCTAAAAGAATGATTCCTGGTCATAGAGGAATGTCTTATGAGGACAGGTTAGCTGAGCTGAATCTGTTTAGTCTCGAGCAAAGGAGACTAAGGGGGGGGACATGATCCAGGTATATAAGATTCTAACAGGTCTGGATGCTGCTCAGCCAAATGGCTACTTTAATATTAGTTTAAATACTAGAACTCATGGCCATAGGTGGAAATTAGCGGGAGAATATTTTAAACCTGGGGGAGGGGCCCATTGGCGAGCACCTGGTGGCTGGGCCTTAGCCCGTGGGGCCCGGCCGGGCCCAGCCCGAAAGAGGCACGCGGGACTGTCCCCAAGTGGGCCCACCACCCGCAAGGGGAATGTCAGGGGTTCGGTGCATTGTGGATCGGGTGGCGGCCAAGGGAGGCCCTGGCCGACTGATCACCGGCTGACAAAACTGGCATTCGGGACACGGAATGTCACTTCTCTGGTGGGGAAGGAGCCTGAGCTTGTGCGTGAGGTTGAGAGATATCGGCTAGATATAGTTGGGCTCACCTCAACACATAGCGTGGGCTCTGGAACCAATCTCCTGGAGAGGGGCTGGATGCTCTTTTCTTCTGGAGTTGCGGTAGGTGAGCGACGCCGGGCGGGGGTAGGGCTACTGGTGGCCCCACAGCTCGGTGCATTAACAACAGAGTTTACCCCGGTGAACGAGAGGGCTGTCTCCCTGCGCCTTTGGGTCAGGGAGAGGTCTCTGACTGTCATGTGCACTTATGCGCCGAATGACAGTTCAGAGTACCCGACCTTCTTGGACTCCATCGTTTTGCTGGGGGACTTCAACGCTCACATGGGCAACGACAGTGTGGCCTGGAGAGGGGTGATTGGGAGGAATGGACACCCTGATCTGAACCCGAGTGGTGTTCTGTTATTGGACTTTCGAGCAATTCATGGTTTGTCCATAACAAACACCACAACAGGTTCGAGCATAAGGGTGTCCATAAGTGGACATGGTATGAACATGTCCAGGGCTACAGGTTGATGATTGATTTTATAATCATATCATCTGATTCGTGGCCTTCTGTCTTGGACACTCGGGTTAAGAGAGGGGCAGAGCTGTCAACTGATCACCACCTGGTGGTGGGTTGGCTCAGGTGGTGGGGGAGGAAGCCGGTCAGACCTGGTAGGCCCAAGCGCATAGTGAGGATCTGCTGGGAACGTCTGGCAGAAACTCCTGTTCACCGGATCTTCAAGTCTCACCTCCGGCAGAACTCCAACTATGTACCAGGGGACGTTGGGGACATTGAGTCTGAATGGACACTGTTCCGGACCTCCATTGTGGAAGCGGCCATACAGAGCTGTGGCTGCAGGGTGGTCGGTGCCAGTCGTGGCGGTAACCCGATGGTGGACACCAGAGGTGAGGGGGCCTGTCAAGCTGAAGAAGGAGGCCTACCGGGAATTATTAGCCCTGGGTCTCCAGAGGCAGCTGACGGGTACCGGCAGGCCAGGCAGAACACGGCTCAGGCGGTGGCGGAAGCAAAAACCCGGATGTGGGAGGAGTTTGGTGAGGCCATGGAAAGTGACTTTCGGTCGGCCTCAAAAAGGTTCTGGCAAACCGTCCGGAATATCGGGAGGGGAAGCAGCTCCTGGTTCCTACTGTTTACAGTGGGGAAGGGGGTGCTGTTGACCTCACCTGGGGACATCACCCGGAGGTGGAAGGAATACTTTGAGGACCTCCTCAACCCTCTGCCTCAGGTGGTTCGCAGCTGAGAGCGAAGCGGCGGGGATGAGGATTAGCACCTCCAAGTCCAAGACCATGGTTCTCAGCCGGAAACAGGTGGATTGCCCTCTTCAGGTCAGGGAGGAGGTATTGTCTCAAGTGGAGGAGTTCAAGTATCTCGGGGTCTCGTTCACGAGTGAGGGTAGGCGAGATCGAGAGCTGGACAGATGGATCGGCGTCTGCAGTTCTGCAGGTGCTTAACCGGTTTGTTGTGGCTAAGAAATAACTGAGCCTGAAAGCAAAGCTCTCGGTCTATTGGTCCATCTTCGCCCCTACCCTCACCTATGGTCACGAGCTGTGGGTAATGACCGAAAGAATGAGATCGCGAATACAGGCGGCCGAAATGAGGTTTCTCCGCAGGGTGTCTGGGCTCACCCTTAGAGATAAGGTAAGAAGTTCGGATATCTGAGAGAGTCTCAGAGTAGAACCGCTGCTCCCCCACGTCGAAAGGAGCCAGTTGAGGTGGTATGGACACCTCGCGTGGATGCCTCCTGGGCGGTTACCTGGAGAGGTTTTCCGCACATGTCCTACAGAGTGGAGGCCTCAGGGCAGACCCAGGATGTGCTAGAGGGATTGTATCTCTCGGCTGGCCTGGGAACGCCTCGGCATCCCCCCTGAAGAGCTGGTAGGGGTTGCTGGGCAGGGGGAAGTCTGGGTATCTCTGAAGCTGCTACCCCTGCGACCCGAACCCCGGACAAGCGGAAGCTAATGGATGGACATTTTAAACTGAATTTGAGAAAACACTTCTTTACACAGCGTGTAGTTAGAGTATGGAAAGGTCTTCCTGTTCAAGTAATGCAGGCTAAAACCCTGGGTTCCTTTAAATCAGAACTAGATAAGATTTTATCAACTCTGAGCTATTAGTTAAGTTCTCCGCAAACGAGCTTGATGGGCCGAATGGCCTACTCTTATTTGTAAATTTCTTATGTTCTAGGTGGTCTGTCCTAAACCTGGAGGGCTGGGGTGTCAACACAAGGACACTGGTCAGGAGATCAGGTGGCAGTCGGACTACAAAGTGCATGTAAGAACAGTCACCATCACTGTTCACATGCAATATCCGCTGCATAGGCATATGACTATATTTACATCACTTGGTGCAATATGTATGTATCTGTATCTGTATGTATGTGTATTTTGGTCTGTGCAATATGTGTAATTGTGTGCACTAATTTTATTTATTGTATTTGTTACAGTATTTTTTTGGTCTGTTTCTTTTCGATTGCTTTTTATTTACTGGCTGTTGCAAGTAAATTTTCCCCAGGGAGAGATCAATAAAGTCTTATCATTGTTAAGCATGACAGCACCCTCAGAATCTGCAGACGTCTCAAATATCCCCCAGAAAGGAAAGCAAAGCAGAAGTGAGGTGATGACAGGAAGTGTGTCATGGGTTTGAGCATGACACTCGCCAAGTCAGAGCAAATTCCTCCCCGACACACACAGAAGCCCGCCTGGTACGCGGCCAACAAATCGTGGCAGGTAAAGTGTGTTTTGGCTTATGGGGCACTGAGCTTGTCGGTAATCCAGGGAGGGGGGCTCACTCTGCTAAATCAAATGTAAGTTTCTTCCTTTTTTTGTTTATTGTCATGAGTAAAGATGCCTAAGGTCCCCCAGAGGGGGAAGGATCAAACCGGGAGTGGCCTCATTTATACGGTCAGCTGTCTCTCTGACTGGCGGTGATGATCTCAACAGGGCAGGGGGAGTAATTTAAATTCAAGTGGGGGGCATATTCACTGAAATTACATATTGCTGATGTATGACTACAAAACACTCATTTACACACACACATCACAGCACCATACATCTGCATCCAACCTGAACACGCACACATGGAAATACACACAGTCAACACCCCTCGGATCTGACCCCGACATACGGAAGATAAGCCGACTGATGTAGGTATATTGTTTGCTTCGCCTACTGTAGGAATCACATTAGTTAAATAAACACGAATATAATTTTGGCTTTTATGAATAAGGTTGTATTTGTGTGGATTTTATTATTTGTAGCATTAATTAATTCGTGATTGTTTGCGACTGCATTCTTAATAATTCTCTGAAAGTCACCACCCCCCCCATGAATATAATTGGGAGCAATACTGGGAAACTTCCCCAAAATGGGGGGGGGGGGGGGGAAGGATAGTGCCAGTGAAATCGAAAGTGGCCTAAATTGTGCGCCGGATCCTGGTGATTTTATACTGTTTGGTGCTCCGCCCCTCACAGGCATGGATTCCTGGATCTTACATGCTCTCCTCCTGGCTGGGCTGGTGATACACGTATCAAATGCTGGGGACACCCCCGAGGATGATGAAGACTACAGCGGCAACTACAGCGGTGACGACAGCGGTGACGACAGCGGCAACCAAATCGAATCACCAGATACCACCAACGTCACCAGCAAAGTCACCAACATGATTATCCCCACAAGCACCACCAGCCTCGAGGCCACTCCCCCTAAGCATAGCCCCACCCCCAACCTGAACCCTCAGGGTAAGTCACACACTGGCTGGCCGCTGCTGGTTCTGGGAATCGTGATGCTGCTCTGTACGTCGTCGCTGGTGTCCACCATCACGTTGGCCTGCCAGGTCTGGAAGCTCCACGGCCAGTTCTGCTCAGTCTTACCAGCCCACCCACCCCGTGTAAATGCCGACGTGATCAGGGTCGGGAAGGCCACCGAGGTGATGGAGACCGAGATGGAAAAGATGATGGAGGAGGCAGAGAACATGGCGGAGAAAACGCTTTGCGTGGAGGCTGACGCCCAGGAGACAGAGG
>JAODKC010000065.1:2858609-2884382 GCA_026777985.1 Mormyrops attenuatus | reverse complement strand
CAGAGTAAGAGAAACGATCCACTCAGATCCCTCAGACAGAAAAGAGAGCTTCCAATCACAGGCACGGAGGCCTAACCGTAGGGAAACAGCACGCCCCACAGAAGATAAATAGAGGTGAGTCGCATATTAACTAAGCAAACAGCGCCCCCTGGTGCCTGGTACTGATCTGCACATCCCTAAGTTTCCTTTTAGCTATGGAAGTACTATCACTGTAATATCTGATAATGCAGCTAATTTATGTCATTTTTAATCTATTCATGTCATTTTAAAACCCAGACATTTCCATACGGCAGCAGAGTTTTTGCCTAATGTCTTTGAGTTCACAATTAGTCCATCTTAATAAGAAGAACGCCTGTCAACCAGCCTTTAGTGGAGCCCCAGCCCCTTACGAGACCCAAATGGGGAAGCATTTGCAGAGCCAGTTTGGCTTTAGATGTTCGGTCTCTGGTTTAAACTTAGACATTTCACAAGAATTTAAGATGCACAAAGTCATCAGGTTTCCTCACATACAATGCCTGAAGGAATCATCTGCAATAACCAAAAACCAAAAGAGGGTTGAAATTAAGCCGCTTTTAAATTGTCATGCAACAAATTTCATAACCTGTTGCAGAATAGCCTCATTAAACTTTGGGGTGCATTTTACTCAAACTCTGTGAATTTGCATCAGCTCCTATAGATTTAAGATCTTACTTCAAATCTAAATTATTCTATTGCAAACATAAAATTAGCTACATCAAAAGCGCTGGGGTAGTTTGTAAACTCTATAGAATATTTACAAGGTAATAAGACTCTTACAGACATGTAAATGTGTGTCTTGTCTCAAATTGAAAATCTCACACCAGCCAGCTGACCAAAGTTGGCAACCCTGTGAAACCCACGTGCTCAAAGCCCCATCTCGAAGCACCAAGACTCTCCTGATTATTTAACATCCTACAAAAGTTTACTTCCTTTTTCTCCCACTATTAGAATTATGTCAATTTTCTGGGTTTCCGTTATACCTAAACCGTCAGAGAGCTAATAGGGTCAGGCCTGTTGGGGATCATGGCTGGTGCTGAGACGTTGCCTACTGCATGGCAGCTCTTGGCTCCCAGTTTGAGGCGGCCCATCCAGGTAGGCGTGTGGAACATCTTGTCTCTCTGGCAAGATGACCATCTTTCTCTACTGTCAGGGGAGCTTTGTAAATTCCACATTTCTGTGGCAGCACTCTCTGAGACCGGGGAGTGGCCAGATCTCTGTAGGTGGGTATACCTACTTTTGGTCTGGTCGCTCTGATGGCTGCCATACTCAGGGAGTAGCAGCTGCTGTAGCAGTTCAGCTCCTCCTAATGTTGTCTGATGTCACTCCTTTCAACGAGCATATTATGAGACTATTATGAGAATTCTGACCACAGACTTGTCGTTGCTACTCTGAAGATTCACCTTAGATCCAGTAGGCTACCACCTACTAGGAGAATCAGGCTGGACATGGCCAGACTCCAAGATCAAGCTGTTTCTGATGAGTTTGCATGCAGTTTGTGTGAGAAACTTGCAGACTTGGGTATGACACCTAACTCTAATGTGATGTGGGAGACCTTCCATGATAAGACCCCGAGGGTAGCCAAGGGTTGTGTTCGTGTTCCCAGAAGGAGGTTTTTCATCTCGCAGGCCACCATGGATATTAACGAGAGGTATCCCAGTTTGTTAGACGAATCTGTGAGCAGGTGACACACCATCTGTGGTCTAGTGACCCACGTCCTGCTTACAGAGGAATCGAAGCATTACGCACATCTGAATCTGTTCCGCGGAGACTTGCAGTCAGGGTGGATGATGGAATGGTCCTTACGGATGACACTGCAGTTGTGACGCTCTGGGCCGGCTACTTTGAGCAGTTGTTGAAAGCTGACCCTCCAGTTAGGATGCTGGACATCTCTGGGTCCACAGTTCTCGAGGCTGATCCTCCAATCAGCTGTAAACCACCCAATCTCACCGAGATTGCACAGGTGGTGAATCAGCTGGGGGTAGGGAAGGCCGGCGGGAACCGTGGTATCCGGGGTGAACGTCTCCCGGCTGGTGGTAAGGCTGTCCTCCTAGCATTGCAGGCAATCTTTGCTTCCATCAGGCGTCATCCCAACTGACGGGAAAACATTACTTGAAGTCCCTATCTGGAAAGGGAAGGATGATCGTCTGGATTGCGGCAACTATGGGGAGATAACACTGCTTTCAGTATTGGGTAAGATCCTTGCTAGGGTCATCCTTAACAAGATCTGTGATCGCTTGCTCCTCTGTCAGCGACCGCAGTCCTGTTTTACACCTAAGAAGTCTACCATCGACCGCATTCTGGCACTGAGGGTTCTCAGCAGAGGTTCTTGGCAGCCTTTGTAATTTTTCGTAAAGCGTTTGACTCAGTTGATCCCTGTGGGACGTCCTTAGATGGGGGACCCACCGGAAGTTGCTGTACATCATGGCGGGCCTGTATACTGGTACTGGGAGTGCTGTGCAGAGTGGACCTCTGTGTTCATCCCAGTTGATTCTGAGGTTCACCAGGGGTGTGTTCTTGGTCCTACTCTGTTCAATGCTTGTATAGAATTGGTGCTCTGCTTTATTAAGAACAGACACTTCAAATAAGCATCATCAACAAGTTCATTACAGTTTAAACATACAGCCCCAACATTACAAACAAACAGACCAAATTAGCCTATGAATTTCAGCATAGGTCAAATGTACTTTTTACCTTTTTATGAAACAAATTTTGCTATCAGGTTTTGTGCAGTTCTCGTACTTTTTCATTTAGGTTGGTTAACATTCATTTATGTATAAGAAAAACATTCTAAATACATTTATTGTATTTATACCTGATATGTCAATTTCTTAATTTATGTGATTTCAGAGTAATATGGCAATCTTCATCACGAATGAAAATCAAACTTTTATTTTGACACAATAAGCGGAAATAGCAATCGGAAGTCTACCCCTTATTCTTGCCAGTTTCACACTGTTACCGCATAGTGCCGTGCGGAGACTTTTCGAGAGGCAGGTGCTCCACCGGGGGAGGGAGGGGGGTTACCCTTGGTAAATTTAGTCAGTGATCGGTGAAATCCGCCGATCGGGCGGATACCCTGTAAAAGACTTACGTTGAGTAGCGAGTTGCCCCCTTCCCCAGAAACCCATCATTCACCCCTAACCGCCCACTGTAACGACAGGCATATCGGTGCAGCCAGGAGCCGAATGTCGAGTAGGGGGCGCAATGTGGGAGAGGTTTATAACTTACCATCTGATACATTAACCTTAACCCTAAACCCCTCCTACTCGACATTTGCCCTCCAAGTCGACACTCTGCTGCAGTGATATATACTTGAGATAATGACCTCGCCTGAACATCATAGCCTGACATTCCCAACATACTCCAGCAGGTGACACTGCACACCTGGGTAGGAGGGCTGGTATGAAGGGTGGGGGGTCCCCCCATCGATGAGGGTCGAGGGAGGTGGGTCATTCGCAGAGTATACATTTAACAGTAGCAGACAGGACACAAAAACAGCCTTAACCAAAGAGACAGAGTGTGTGTGTGTGACAGAGAGAGAGAGAGAGAGAGAGATTGCATGAGAGTGAGGCTGAGTGATAGCGAGTGTGTGTTTTTGTGGGGGGGGGTCATGTATATAGTGCATTATGGTATCCAAATGTCACTACAGTGTGACATTAACCTGTTATATTGTGGTGACCATTTTTTTCTTCACAAGGGGAAACTCAATTTTATAAAAAATAAAAAAAGTCTGTGACTGAAATCGAAAACCTAAAAATGCCAAAACTTTTGCATTTTTTTTGGTCATTTATGGTTAAGGTTAGGGCTGGGCTGGGTTATGGTCGTCATGTTGTGATTAGAGTTTTCCCCATAGAAATGAATGGAGAGTCCCTACAAGGATGAGAATACAAATGTGTGTGTGTGTGTGTGTGTGTGTGTGTGTGGTTTTGCATAGATCACATCTGAGGACCAAATTGTCCCCAAAGTGTAGTGAAACCTGAAATTTCCCTCCTTTTGGGGACGTCTTTTGAGGTCCCCATTTGGATAACCTCAGTTTTACAAAAATCTGTGAATGCAATCAAAAAAGTAAAAATGCCAAAAGTCTTGCATTAGGGTTGGTTACTTATGGTTAAGGTTAGGGATGGGTAGAGGTTAAGGGTGTCGTGATTGGGATTAGGGTTTTTCCCATAGAAATGAATCCATTTAGATAGGTACACCAACATGTGTGTGTGTGTGTGTGTCTGTGACCAACAAGGCCACAGGCAGCGGACGGGACACTGCAACACAGCCTGACCTCCCAGTTTACCTGGTATGTAGTATTTAGTGATGGTAGCGCTTCTACTTGAACGTGACGCTGCAGCTCTGTGGATCCTGTCACAGAGGATGCAAGAACTTGGTGAGCTAACATCACGTCCCATCATGGTCTCACAGGAAGTCACGGCCCAGCGCCAGCTACTGCTCCTCAGGCAGACGTTCACGAAGGGAGGTGTGCTTCCTCTGC
The DNA here is from genome assembly GCA_026777985.1 of Mormyrops attenuatus. Classification (NCBI taxonomy): domain Eukaryota; kingdom Metazoa; phylum Chordata; class Actinopteri; order Osteoglossiformes; family Mormyridae; genus Mormyrops; species Mormyrops attenuatus. The sequence goes on along the minus strand of JAODKC010000065.1, from coordinate 2,879,884 downwards.
AAACCCCCATGGGCCCTGCTGGCAGATTGGGGGGGGGGGGGGGTGAGACCGTGGGGTAGCGACAGACTAACCGGCATCGTCTTCGAGAAGCTCTTCAGCCAAGATATCAGACGGGACCCTATTGTTGGACTCATGAAGACATCATCTAGTGTGGAGACATTAGACACCATGATTTACATCACATTAGGCGGAAATAAATTTCTGAGGGCGGGGGCTCTGGTAATCCTACAGATAGATCCCTCTCAGTAGATTTTGGGACAGGGAGGGGGGGGGTCATTTTTGCCTACTGATAGCACACCCCTGCATGCCATCCGTGTTATTTTTGGTGTTTAGGACACTTTCAAAGAAAGTTGGTTTTTATGCAGGGGGGCGGGGGGGGAAGGGGTCTGCTATTTGCCTCACTTGTATGTCGATTTGGACAAAAGCATTTGCTAGATAAATGTTAATGTGTGTCTAAGCTGGTTAGGCCTCCTTACCTGTGATCAGAAGGTCGCCGGTTCAAATCCCATCCTCAGCAGATTAGTCACACGTCCTCAAAATACGGCAGAGGTGCCAGACAAATGGCCGACCCTACGCTTAGATTGCAGGCTTCAATATCAACTGTATATATGTGTGTATATCTCAAAGGAGAGCATGATGGGATATGTGAGAAGAAGCCTTCCAAGGTGCCAGTACTCAAACGTGCGCCAACTGCAGCCAAAGTAGCATTATCAGAAGAGATCGCTGACATGGGGCAGTTGTAGGAGGGTCTGGGGGGAGCAGGGTGTGATGAACCAGCAGGTGGCCTGTCCTAAACCTGGAGGGATGGGCTGGGGTGTTGACAGGAGGACACGGTCACTTCAGGAAATCAGGTGGATGACAGAGAGCGTGCAAGAATGGTCACCATCACTGTACATGTCATTTCATATGTGTAAATCCGCAGGCGTATCAAATAACCCCCAGAAAGGAAACAAAGCAGAAGTGAGGTGATGACAGGAAGTGTGTCATGGGTTTGAGCATGACACACTCGCCAAGTCAGAGCAAATTCCTCCCCGACACACACAGAAGCCCGCCTGGTACGCAGCCAACAAATCGTGGCAGGTAAAGTGTGTTTTGGCTTATGGGGCACTGAGCTTGTCGGTAATCCAGGGAGGGGGGGTCACTCTGCTAAATCAAACGTGAGTTTCTTCCTTTTTTTGTTTGTTGTCATGAGTAAAAATGCCTGAAGTCCCCCAGAGGGGGAGGGATCAAACCGGGAATGGCTTCATATAGTCAGCTGTCTCTCTGACTGGCGGTGATGATCACAACGGGGGGTAATTTCAAAGCAAGAGTGGCGGCCATATTCACTGAAATAGATGTATTTTACTGATGTACAATATTGTGCAAGTTTTAGCCCGTCAAAGAAAATGATGTTCAAATAATCTTCATGCTGGTGTAAAACTATGATTTTGTTTTCTGTCAAAGTGTGTCAGCTTAACCATCTCTCCTAAAATCTCCCCAGTACTTGCGGCAACCGTCCAATATGCCCATATATTTATGTATTTTATGACTCAACCAATAGCACGCTGGTATTTAGGGTAATCAATACCTCATTGAATTACTAACTAATTAAGTTAATTAATTAAGTGAGCTGGTGGTGAAATTTAACCAATACATGGAATGGCTGAAGGAGAGGTTTGGGAACTAAAGCGAGGTTCATCTAGCCATCCAGCAAGATGTCAGTGACTTTTGGGAGAACTGAAGATATTACTGTTAATTTTTATTGTGTTACTCTTTCAGTGCAATTCAAGTTATTTTTCATTTGTATAGCGCATTTTCACATTACATTGTCTCAAAGCGCCTTACATTATGCCTGCCCAAAGCCCGCAGTGAGCAAGGCAGAGGCGACAGTGGCAAGGAAAAACTCCCCTAGAAGGAAGAAACCGTGGGAGCAGCTAGACTCAAAGGTGGAGCCCATCCTCCAGGGGGCAGTAGAGGAAGTCAAAGTCAAATGGGCACAAAATAGCAAAAATCCCAGTTTACTCTATCAAAAATCTTAAGATTTGAGTTTCACAGTGGGCAGGTGCTGGTGCTGCATCAGATGGCATCTTGATAATTTGGGGTCTCCAGGCAGCACACCCCAGGAGGGGTAGGGGAAATAAAATGTGCAATTAGCGGAAGTAGGGGAGACTAGAGGCAGTGCAAACAGTTAGGGGAGTGCAATATGTAAGCTCTGGCAGATAAGGCTATGGTAGCATAAGTAGGAGGGAGATGGAGGTGGGAACGCAGGCATGGGGGGCCCCTGAAATGTCAACACTCCAATTCCACAAGGGGGGGGGGGTGAAGCTACAGTAGAGTGACAGCACTGACAGTTCAGCTCATCCAAAGCCAGTGGCACCGATCCCCACCCAGCTCTACACCTCACACTACAGGTCTGACTGGGAGTGAGTAGTTAGCTAGAGCTAGAACTAGAGTCCCTATAGGCAAGACTAAACAAGTGAGTTTTTAGCCTAGACTTGAATATTGAGAGTGAGCCTGAATCTCACTCATCTACTGGAAGACTATTCCACAGCTGAGGAGCTCTATAAGAGAAAGCTTCCCATCTTGCTGTAGGTCTTTCTGCTCTAGGTACTAATAGATGTCCTGCTCCTTGAAATCGAAGCAGGTGAGGAGGGTTGTAAGAGGCCAGTAGATTTCTAAGATATTCTGGTGCAAGGCCATTCAGTGCTTTATAAGTTAATAGCAGTATTTTGTAGTCAATCCGAGACTTAACTGGAAGCCAGTGACGGGAGCATAGAACAGGGCTAATATGATCAGATTGTTTAGTGTTTGTAAAAACTCTGGCTGCTGCATTTTGTAAGGATCCGGATGGGTAACCAGACAGGAGGGCATTACAGCAGTACTACTACAGTGATTTCCATATGCTCTAATGTTAAGTGTTTTCGTTTGGAGCACATATACATTTACTACCCAGATAAATAGCGTTAAACATTTCCTTTGGCTGCCTAATTGCACATTACTGTATGACAACAAAACACTCATTTACACAGACACACACCGTGCAGCACCACACATCTGCATCCAGCCTGATCATGCACCCGTCGAAATACACACACTCACACACACCCCTCGGATCTGACATGGAATATAAGCTGACTAAATGTCAGTATTGTTTGCCTCGCCTAGAAATCACATTTTTGTTAAATGATGTTCTATCAGTGAGGATTTAATAATTTGTAGGTTTAATTTATTTGTGATTGTTACTGCATTCTTAATGATGCTCTAAAAGTCACCCCCCAACTCCATGAGTATAACTGAGAGCAGAGAAACTTCCCCAAATGGGGAGGGGGAGTGGGGTTTTGTGGGGGAGTGCCGCTCAAAGCGAAAACGACCCAATGTGCGTGGGTCATGCACTGTGTCCTGGTGACTTTACACTGTTTGGTGCTCCGCCCCTCACAGGTATGGATTCCTGGATCTTACATGCTCTCCTCGCGGCTGGGCTGGTGATACATCGATCCAATGCTGCGGTCACCTCTGGGTACAATGGCAAGAACAGCAGCGACGATGGGGAGAACGAGTACAGCGGCAAGACCCAATCACTAGATACCACCAGTGTTACCAGCAATGTCACCAATGTGACCACCATCACCAGCATCACCAACCTCACTACCGTTCACACAACCAGCCTCAAGGTCACTCCCTTTAAGCATAGCCCCAGCCACAATCTCAGCCCCACCCTCAAACAGGGCCCCACCCTCAACCCGAGCCCTCAGGGTAAGTCGCAGACTGGCTGGCTGCTGCTGGCTCTGGGAATTGTGCTGCTGCTCTGTACGGCACTGCTTGTGTCCACCATCATGCTGGCCTGCCAGGTCCGGAACCTCCGCGACCAGCTCAGCTCAGTCTGGCCAGCCCACCCGCCCCGTGTAAATGCCGACGTGATCAGAGTCGGGAAGGCCACCGAGGTGATGGAGACCGAGATGGAAAAGATGATGGAGGTGGCAGAGAACACGGCGGAGAAAACGCTTTGCGTGGAGGCTGACGCCCAGGAGACAGAGGCTGCTGCCGCCGTCGTCCCCACAGCTCCCCCTGCTGACGCATCCTCAGACTGCGTCCTGAATGTCTGACCCCAGAGCCACCTGCTGACACGACGTCACACCGCTAACAAATGCGCTAACAGGCTAACGGTTAATGCTTCTGTCTAATTTGCACCTGAAGGGACAGGCACTGCTTTTCCATACTTTATTTAAACTTGGGGGAGTAGAGGAAGGCCAAAATAATGCTGCCCCACCACAGGATAAAGCACGGGGAACTGCTTTCATCTGCCTTTGTTATTAAAATTATCTTTCTTACCTTTGAAGACCTAAAGTAACTAATACCACAAAGACTTTAAATCTATAACTTAGTGGTTCTTAAACTATGGTATGTGTGCTCCCTCTAGTGCTACATGGAAGTACTTTCTTGACTGACGTTGGCCATAGTGGTGGACCCCAGAGAGCCTGATATTTTCTGAGGAGGTACACTGTGTAAAATTTGAGCGCCACCGCTTTAACCATTTATGGAGCAGCTAACAGTCGCATGCCGGAAAAATTCAGGCCTTAAAGTTACAGCGGCTGTTTCCCTCCACAGGTTTGAAGCATCAGCATGTAAGCATTTGTTCTGTGACAACACTGCCACCTGCTGGCCTTTAAAAGTAATATATGAATGTAGAGGGGTGGGAGTGGGCGGGGTTTTATAGAGCTTTATAGCTTTAACAACAAATTATACCTTGAGCAAGATTTGTTTTTACTTGAAATAAGATACTACAAAAGTAATCCTGTGTGCGGTTTCGTTTACGGAAGCATCTGCAAGGCCAGTCAGTTGCCGTTTAGCTGACACAGGCTAAGTCATCTCTGCTGGACCTTAAGATTTGTAGCCACCTACTTATCAGGTTCACGGGACTGTCTGACTTCCTGTGGGGGGGGGGGGAGCACAAGTTCAAGATTCAATAGTGACAGTGATATTATACAACCATATTACAGTCATACAATCATATTATGGGGTGGCACAGTGTTTAACATCTCTGGGACCTGGGTTTGAGTAACATACTCAATAGATCCGTGACCTATTTTATTTGTTTGTATGTTGTATATCTGTATTTGGGCAAAATTCAATGTCGTATGATATGTTACATACGTTTTCTAAACAGAAACGATCGTTTTCACACGTTAAAAAAACAGTTTTCCTTTTGTTATTCTCAGCTGTGCTCGCTCTGCAGAGACAGACAGCATTCTACGGCAGAGATGCCTTTTTCGGAATAACACCGGACTGTGCGGTACACAAAGCAAACGATGAACATGACAACCTCAAGCACCGCCGTGAAGGCGGTGAATACAGCACTTCCGCCACTGCGCACTGACTTCTGGGGGTGCTGCCTGTATAGGTGCCCGATGCATGCCGGTCGCGCGACCGGTTCCGCGCATGCGCGCGCACTCCGAAAGCCGCCATGTTGCTGGCCGATCTGTCCCACGCTTTACGGCAGACATCACGTTTCCGGACCCGCACATAACAGACGATTTACAACGAAACTTTACTTATATTGATTCATTTATTTATTGTTATTGTGATTTTATAGGCAGTAATATGTATTGTCTTAAAAGGTAACAGCACTGTAAGTTAACATTCTAGTCAATCACATATATTTGGTTTATATATATGCAAAACGCTCCAAACCTGTTTCTGTTAAAATATACGTGATTGACTAGAAGGTTAACTTACAGTGCTGTTACCTCTTAAGACATAATTTGCTGCCACTTGGGTGACTTTCTTTCTTTCGCATAAAACACGGACATCCTTGCTAGCTTCGAACGCCGTAACTCGACGTGACAGAAAACGCGGATCCGACTGTGCCGTAAAGTCTTGTACATGGTGTCTGAAATATCAAGTTTTTGCTCCATATTTGACCCTACAAGTGGCAGAACAGTCATTAAATCTGCTGATTGGTGGGCATTAAGAGCAGCTCAGGCTCATAATCATCTTGGTAGTTTTCCCTCTTATAATACTTTTAATTAATTACAACTTTTCCTTGTACTGAATTACTTGAGATTTGAGCCAATAGTTTGACACACACACACATAGCGGTTCTCTTCCGACCAATCCAGCTGTGAGAAGCAGACGTACACATTCCCGGGTGCTTTCCTAACTTAAAATAATAAAACAATTAAATTCTCCATTTGCACCAGGCCACAGGCTTACACCCTGGAGGCGACACGTTTTCCTCCTTTTCCCCAAAAGTCTAGTGGCGGCCGGTATTAACTGAAGCTCATCTTGTTTCAGGTAGCACCTGTCACAAGACCCCGCACTTCCGTCTGCACCCGACACAAAAAGGTCCAACTTCTACTGCGATCACCCATAAAAAATGCAATCAAGACACCCCAAAATGAGTGTGACATCACAACTGCACCTTTTAGAAAAAAGTTTTAGAAAGTTCTAGTAAGTGGACTGTATTTGCCCGGCAATGCAGAGGAAACCACAGGTGTCTAGCGCTAAATTGCAAAAATATTTTATTCATATTGTAATATTATATAATGCGTTTATATATAAAATTGGATAATGCCAGTCTGTTATGTTTTGAATATTTAGCCTCGATCATTCGACGCGTCTCGAAACTAGGGTGCGAATCTAATGCAAACACTGACTCTAAAAAGAAGTTCATTCTGATACCATCAAACTTGTTTGCTGGGCACGATGGCGAGGTAGGTTGCAGATCCTAATGCCCCCAACTTATTTATATTTTCATATTATTTCGTATTTGTAAAAAAAAAAAAAAAAAAATCGATCTAGTTGGTGAGCAAAATATGCCGGTGAGGAGCATTAGGGGTACTTAAAAGCAAATAAATATGAAATATTTTGAGATTTTACTTGAAAGTTATGAGGTAAAAGTTTAATTCCACGGATAACTTATCCTAGCACAGCAGTTCACAAAGTGGGGGTCGCGAGATTATTTGTAGAATGTCTGTAAACATAACATGAAAAATGTCCCATTTTAACCGTAAGAAGTCGATCGTGGTAAGTCTACCTCGATTCTACGGGTATGGATCTGCGCACACTTTGATGTGTTAGCACACGTGTCAAACTTAAGGCCTGCGGACCACATCCGGCCCGGCGTGCAATTACACCCGGCACGCAAGATCATTTTATATATCTTTTTCTAATGGCCCGGCGATATGAAGCGCCGATAACACACAAACTACAAATCCCATAATGCAGCGCAACAGCTGCCTTACCGATCGATAGGCTACCTGCGATCATTCCCGCTTCAATTACGTCAGATCAATCAAGCGTCTGTTGATGTGTACAACCCTAATTTACAGTCAAAGCTAGAGATTCTGAAAACAGAGCCTTTCAAAACGGGTGGGAGGCTTTGTATATGTTTACTGACATTGCCGGTAAACCAGTGTGTCTTATTTGTGGAGCTAATGTGGCTGAGAGAGAATCTACACAACACAGAACCTTACCCCAAACATAAACGAACTTGTTGCCAAGAATAGATGCCAAGCATCTAGCTGACAGAATGGCATAAGAGCAAAGAAAATGTAATGTTTTTATTTTAACTGTCACTTAAGAGCACAATTTTTATTTGTTTTTTCAGGGTTTTTGTAGCATATTCATATCTTGAATTTGTATAATTTTGACAGGAGATATTTTTATGGAGAGCAAAATATTTTAAGTTATTTTAAGTTTATTTATTTTGGTATAATATTGTATCCTGTCTGTTTCGATTCATATTAATGTTCAAAAAACGTTTAGTTTTAGTCTTGTCAATAAATGTTTATCCTGTTAGGCCCGCGACCTAAAGTGTGCTTTGAGTTTTGGCCCCCTGTGCAATTGAGTTTGACACCCCTGTGTTAGTGCATTTCCATCGTCTTCATGTTGTTTATCCTCTTTCAGGAGCAGGCGAATGGCAAAAGCTGAAAGCTGGACAAATGACAAATACTGGGCAGCCTGGGACAAGTGGAACGAAATAATTGACTGGGGGGAGGAAGATGAGGTGTGCTCCCCAGCAAGACCACCGTCTGACCAGGCTGACAGTCATATTGTCCCATCAACCCGAAAGCCAATTGCGAAAGCAGTTAGTTGGACGGACAATGAATACTGGGCAGCCTGGGACAAGTGGAACGAAACAATCAAATGGGAAGATGAAGAATGCTCCCAAGAGAGTCCAACTGACCAGGCTGGACATTGTCACGGCAGAAACATGCAACGTGGCAGTGGTTTCTATGGAGGGAAAGAAGGCTTTAATAAAGCCTGCAGCTGATGGTAATTCGCTGAAAATTGAGGCTCTGCTGCTGGACATCATTGGGGTAGAGCTAGAAAATTTAAATGAAAGCGATGTCAAAATTGAAATTGATGAGGTACAAATTGAGGAAATAAAAGGTGAACACATTGAAGCAGAAACAGCCATGACAACGATCGAACTGGAAGTGACCGACGTAACAGTAGATGCAGTGGACACAGAATATGAAAATACTGTTGTCAAGGTGGAGACAACATTGGATGAAGTTTTACTGGAAGAGCTTTCCAAAAATTATTTGGAAGCAGGCAAGGTCCAGGTGACAGCCGTAAATGGAACTGTGCTGAACGTGCCATTGCGGACAACATGCTGGGAGAGGAAGGTGAAAAAACAGAGAAAGTTAAACCGCCATCGCTAACCGGAAGAGCATCAGGCTGAATCTTAGCATCCTTCTCAGCCTCATCATTGATTTGTACATATTTTTTTAATAAAAAAATTAAACATCATTGCTAGACTCGCATTAATGAAACATCTAGATACAGTTGTGGTTGAAAGTTTAGATACACTTATCACAAGCATATTGATCATGGCAGTTTTGGGCTTCCAATAATTTCTCAACTTTACCGTTCTTTCACTTGATTAGCATATTAGCAATTATCCATTAGAAATTCAACAACTATTAATGCGACCTCATCATCTTCATGCATTCAAACTTTTTTAACATCATTATTAGTTGGTTTGTTCCTAAAATAGTCAATAAGGAGTTTCCCTTGTTCTTCAATGTCTTGCTCCATTGTTTTAATCGAAACCCCGGCAAGCAATTCAAAATGTGCAGACAAATTCCTCTGCACAAACAAGAGCAGCCACTGTATTCTGAATTCTCCTATAATAGGAACTGGGTCAGCATTGATCTTTCTTCTTTGTAAATAGTAGGTACTCTTGGAGAGACTTTCAATTTCAGCTCTGTCGGCAGAGCTGTGCCATTCTGTAAGTGAAGTTCAACCAGTGAGTTCAAGTACAGGTAAGCCACAAAAGGTATACTCAGATGAAGGGTAGTAATTCAACAGGCTGTGTTGATTTATACAAGTAAGCACCTTCTGTTGAGTAATAAGAACACCTCGATCAATGAGACATTCTGTCTGATGCAGATCCACAACAAAGTAAACACTAGAACGGTTGTGAATTAATATCAGCTCTATCTTCCCAATCATGAGGCTTTCTTCAGTTTGAGTAAGATGAACACACATGCTTTTCTTGTAAAGTGTACGTTTCACACTCACTTCAAGTGTAACTGTTGTGTTATATGGCTGATATTGATCACCTATGTTCTTCCTGATTTTGTCACTGTAATCCAGGGGTGTCAAACTGCATTCCTGGAGGGCCAGAGCCCTGTGTAGCATAGTTCTTTCCCTGTTCCACCACAAATGATTCAGCTCAACAGCTATGTGGTAATTAGCACAAGGAGTTGAATCAGGTGTGTTAAACGAGGGGAAACCCAAAAATGCGCAGGGCTCTGGCCCCCCAGGACTGGAGTCTGACACCTGTGCTGTAATCATTCCGATAAAAGTTTGTAACTCTTTCTGCGACAACTTCAGGTGGAAGTAAATTGCCAGCAATTAAATAAGCTTGAAGGAGCCGATGTCTCTCAGCTAATGTACCACACAAGTTATTAAAATTGTGTGCAGACTGCACACTGTTTAAAGAAGGTAGGCTACTGTACGTTTACTCTCAAACCTCAGCTCCGAAGGCGAATGAAAGGCCCAAAGTGAACAATAAGCTCCGGATAATGCCAAAGGTAGCGGTGTTTTGGATTCAATGGATGGGTTTGGAATACCTTTGAACGAGAATATAAATATTTGCTGATGAGAACAGACAAATATGCAATCTGCCCAGATGAGATGGCAGGCGCACAGATTATTTCGACAATTTGTCTGAGCTGAACGACCATCTGCCATACTACATTGCCCGATGGAATGTCAACTGCATTCTGAACTGCATGTCCACTTGCTCAGGTGAAAAATTCAGTGTAAATTCAGGATTGACCTAAAAGTAACATTTCATGCAGTAATTGTTTCCAAATATAAAGAGTCACATACTTTACATACATTTTAAATATCAATTGCAGTGTTAAATTTTGCAATAATAATAAACAACATTAAGGCCAATTTCATGCTCGCATCATGCGGCCTGCTAAAATACGTCTATTTACAAAATGACGCCACTTTTAATATAAGCATAATGACTTCAAATGAAATGCGTCGAAAGAAAAACGGCATAAATATTTTAATTCGGGCTACCGTATATTAATTTAACAGATGCTTTTATTCAAAGCGAAGAAGTAAAACATAATTATGCATGAATCGAAGACTTGTGTAGAGACTTGTACCATATCAATATTCAATATTCTGGTTTTTAAATGCCGTCCCACTTTGTCTAACACCTTTTCTATCCGAACAACTTGACAGTAATTAATACATCAGAAATGACAGCAGAAACTGAGAGAAACTCTTAGTATACCTTAAGTTCATTTTGTAGCTGATTGTATCAAAACAACTGTCACGACAAAATTTGATGACACAAGATAAAACTTAAGACAAATATATCACACATTCTCCTGTAGTCACAATTTCACCTAACTAGCAAAACTAGCAAAAAAACTAATTAAGCACCCAAACCAAGATAACGTAATATTGTGAACCAGAGGATCAAAACGTAATAGTGCTAATCACATTATCTAATGAGAACAGTCAAAAAACAACGAAGCTCCCCAACCAAGTGAACCTTAAAATATATAATAACCACTATTAGGGTTCAACGAGATCTCGCGATATTACAACACGAGATTTCTCGTCGGAGTGAAAAGCGGTCTCGCGAAGGCGCAGCAAATCAGCTGCTGTAAGCATGTCGGCGTCTGACTAAGTTACCGTGGTAGATGCCCCAGACACTTTTAAACCTTTTGTGTCGTAGCATTTTGGCTACCCGGCGGAAAATATAAACGGCGAAAGGGTGACAGACAAAACACGACCCATCTGTAAGCATTGTAGGAAAATAATTCCGTACACAGCGGCTAACGCTACTACGCAAAGCCATTTCCAGCACCATCGTAGCTCTAAATCCACCGCACCGGTGAAGAAAACATTAAAAAAGTTTTTTGTTTGTTGTTTATATTGTTTTATTTATATTCTATTTTATGTTCAGTTGAGAAGTCAAATAGGAGAGAAGCCTGCCATTTCAGTTTGTGGTGAAATACTTTATGGTGCTAGATATTTGTTCTGTTCTTTCCTGCATATGACGATGGTGATTATTTAAAACATTTCACCATACATCTGCATTATTTAGCATTTTTTGCCTTTCAAATTAATCTAATAAAAGGCTGCCTTCCAGTAATATATTTCCTCTTTGAAGTTTTCCTTAAAATATTGTTAAATGTCGTCTCGTCTCGTGGGCTAAGTATATCGTTGCACCCCTTACCACTACTTAATTCTTTAAAAAACATAATTCAGTGCTCACCACTTGAACAAACCAACAAAAAAAAAACAAGAAATATAATTTTACTCACCTTGACATCCAATTGCTTGTGCTCCTCTACCTCTTAAGTAATGGAGAATTAGAGAAGTTCCCTCGCGCCTGCTTCAGTTCAAACAGCCTCCTAACCGCCAGCCTGAACTTAATGGACAATAATGCATCAGATATAGCTGATAACTATGAAACTCATTTTCTGGTTTTTATAGTAAAAACACAATACAGTGTTATTCATATTTTTAAAGAAATAATTAAATAAACCCGTTAAAACAGTTGAAATATTGCATTTTAAATATATGTATTAAACATACTTTAAACTTAACTGAATAAAATAGGTGATGCATAATTCAATATTAATGTCTCAGCATGCCCCGCGTGCAATTGTAAATAGAAGGACCCCACCAGGCACCCAAGGGGCACCGAACCCAAATACACAGACACAAGGTTGTAAGACGCCGAACTGCAAGATGCGCGCACGGTGGAAGATTAACACGCGCTGAATACACGCGAGGATCGGACCGGGTACACACAAGACACGGGCAAACACCTGCGCGACAATAGGGAAATGCGACCATTAACATCAACAACAATAGGACTGTTAATAAAGAGCGTGATTTCCCCGGCAAGCAAGTCTCCATGTCTCTCTCTGCTCCCGCCCGTCGCCACACCATATTGTGTTCTTCTTTAAAGTTTTTACTATAAAAACCAGAAAATTAATTAACCAAAATTATTGTTTGGTAGGCTTGTGAACGAATTAATCGAATTTCAATGCTTTCTTATGGGAAAAATTGCCTTAGTTCGCGTACAAATTGGTTCACGACCACTTTCCTGGAACGGATTGTATTCGTCAACCGCAGGCACCACTTTAGCGAAAAATTGTTAATGGCCCAATATCTCATAAGGTACAATGATGTGATACAGTTACAATTTGAAATAGAAATTTGCAGTACAGGTACGCCACAATTACACAATAAGCCAATAATTACATAATTTAAAAAAAACAGACAGCAGTAGTGGTTTATATGTTTGCTTATTTGCAAAGAAATTGATGTTCGGTGGCAATTAAACTATGCTTTCTCGACACAAGAATAAAAGGCAAGAGGAAAGCTATAGAATATAAACTAAGAACATACAAGATTATACTACCTGATTAAAATCAAAATACATCAAACAGAGAGATGTTTTCTTCTATGTACTTTTATTTGAAATCAGGCCAGAATTTCTCTTAGGGGCAGTATGTTAGAAGACTAGCAAACTTTTTGCTGACGCTAATTTTAGGTATTTGTCAGTCGTCTCTGTCCAAGTGGAGTTACTAGAATATATTAAAATATATCTGAAGCTGGAACAATCCTTTATATTTGTGTTATCCTTACACCTTTGACCTATGTGAAATATGGCCAAATTTCACATTGAGAGGGACTGTTAGCAAACTTTTTTCTGATCTTTATTTGATATACCTGACACTTGTTTCTGTTTAAGCTCAGTTACTGGAATGTAGGTATGGCACAATCCTTTATTTATCCTTTTACGTTACGCATGTATTGATCTATATTAGACATGTACATGTAATGTTTGGCATAGTGTTCTGCACCCAAATTTTTTTTTTGATGAGTTATTTCAGAGAAATGGTTGCCATCCCCTGGTCGATCCAGTCCAGCAGATCGACCGCCTCTGGACAAGTCTGTGTAAGGGGATCCTCAACCTACCTCCAGTACTGCTCCAGGAGGGTAAAGTACTCAGTGGCCTAGAAAGACGGGGTAGAAACGGTCTGACCTGACGGGGATATGGCGAGCAGGGTGGTGTCGCGGGGCTCTGGAGAGGCAGGCCGGGCAGTCTCCTGGAACCTGTAGTAAATGAATTGTTGGGGGTCATCCCCCTCGGAGCCCATCATCTGCTGCCAGAGCCGGTCTTCTTCGGAAACTAGTTGGTCACCTCGCCAAACAAACGATCCCCAGGGCTCTTCCGGGTTATTATCAAACGTCGGATCAAGGAGCGAGTCATCATCTGGGCAAGTGGCACTCAAGCACACCCGGCGTGGGGTCCCTGGCAGATCCAAAATACAGCTGTGGGGTCTTTTAGGAGGTTCAGTCATTATGTCATGATGCGGTGGGAGGCTATGAGCTAATGAAACGCATTGCAAGGGAGTTTATTGAGGGGAGCCAGGCAGGGCAGCTCACGCGGACAGAGAACAATGACTGAACGGGGAGCACAGGACTAAGAAACATTAATATTAAACATGACTAACAGAAGTAAACACAAGGCAGCTGTGGCTGATTAACAAGAGGACAGGAACAAGAGGTAAGACTGACAAGCTTCAGGCGTAGCTGATTAGCAGCCACACCCAAGGGAAACACAGGGAGCTGACAAGCAGGGCGTGGCTGGACAGGACAGGGGGACAATGTTCCAAACCCACCAAACTTTTTGATGACGCTTATTTGATATAAGTGGCACTGGTTTCTATTCCAGAAGGTTGGCACCATCCTTTTGATTTGTGTTATGCTTATACATTTGATCTATGTGAAATCAGCCTAATTTTGCATTGTGGCGACTATTTTCCAAACCCAGCAAACTTTTGCTGATGTTTATGTGATATATTTGACTCTTGTTTCTGTTTAAGCTCAGTTACTGGAATGTAATGTGTCCTGTGCTTACAGTGCTGCTGAATCAGAAGATGGGTGCTAGGAGTGTAAATAAAAGTGTGCAAGTAAAGTGCTAAAGCAACCAGTTTGTCTCTGCGATTGCCTTATGAACATTTAGCTGACCTTGTTTTACAGAATAATCATACTGGATATGTAGCCTTGTCTGTCAACTACAGACTACAGTACACTTAGTTATCAGTTGTGTTTATTTTATGGATAAACTGAATAATTTACAGTTTAGCACCAGCTCTAATCTATCACGCCTCATTATAATGTTCCTGTTCTCCAGAAGCAGGAATGGGTACCTCAGCAGTAGTCTGTCTGTTTTATAAATGTCAAGATCACGGGTTCATAATCCTTGTCCTCGCGACCCCCTGTCCTGCACAGGTATTTCTTACCCCCAAACACCTGATCCTACACTGGTAATTAGTAGTTGGATCAAGTGAGTTGAGGTAGGAAATATCTGTGGAGGGCAAGAGATCGCAAGGACCAGGAATGAGCATCTCTGGTTTAGGTACCATAATCGCTGTCTAGAACAGACATAGTAAAGTTAAACGGTAGTAGCGGTATCATTTGTATTCATTGTTTCTCTAGAAACTGGTTTTAATACATATAAGCAAAGTAAGAAGCCATCCATCACTGTAACCGCTTAATCCCAACTGGGGTTGTTGGGGGGAACCGGAGCCTATCCCAGGAACAATGGGCACAGGCAGGAACCAACCCTGGGCAGCTGTCAACACACCACAGGGTGCACACACTCATGGGGCCAAATTAGAGATGCCAATCAACCTATCCTGCACACTTTTAGACTGTTGGACGAAACTGGAGCCCCTGGCAGAAACCCATACGGACACGGGGAGGGCACACAAACTTCACACAGAAAGGTCCTACACCCAACCCGGGGACTGAACCCAGGACCTTGTGAGACAACAGCGCTAACCACTGTGCCGCCCGAAAGTAGGAAGCCCTCGGCAAAATTTGTTTCCTGATGTCGGCATTCAGACAAAAGCATCTGCTAAATGCAATAAATGTAAATGTGTGTCTAAGCTGGTTAGGCCTCCATGCCTGTGATCGGAAGGACACTGGTTCAAATCCCATCCTCTGCCGATTAGTCACATGTCTGTTGGGCCCTTGAGCAAGGCCCTAAACCCCTCAAAATGCTCCAGGGATGTCAGATAAATGGCTGACCTTACGCACAGATTGCAAACTGTATATTTGTGTGTATATCTCAAAGGAGAGCATGATGGGATATGTGAGAAGAAGCCTTCCGAGGTGCCAGTACTCAAACGTGCGCCAACTGCAACCAAAGCAGCAGCATCAGAAGAGATCGCTGACATGGGGCAGTTGTAGGAGGGTCTGGGGGGAGCAGGATGTGATGAACCTGGAGGGATGGGTTGGGGTGTCAACACCAGGACACGGTTACTTCAGTAGATCAGGTGGCCCTCAGATGAGAGAGAGCATACAAGCATAATTAGCACTGTCATAGACATCATTTCATATGTGTAACACCGCCCCCAGAATCCAGAGGCGTCTCAAATATGCCTATAACAGAACGCAAAGCGGAAGTGAGGTGATGACAGGAAGTGTGTCATGGGTTTGAGCACAACACACTTGCTAAGTTAAAGCAAATTCTTCACCGCTGCCCACAGAACTCCGCCTGGTATGTGGCTGACAAATTGTGGTACGCACAGTGTGTTTTGGCTTATGGGGCACTGAGCTTGTCTGTAACAGTGCTTCACAAGGTTTAATCTATGGTGTGCCTGGTAGACGTTTTTGATGCTGATCACATAAATAACTTCAAAATTTACACACTGCATAAGGTTTTTGAGAAACACCCAATTTTGTTCTAACTATTGTAAAAAGTGTAAAACACAGGTATTTTGCACAACACTTGTTATGCAAAAATCTGAGTATAAAATAATTAAGGGTTGTCTTTCATTAACTTTTTAATGTTGGTTTAAGAAATACACTCAGAATCTTGCTGTCACTCAATTTTTTCAGCGATGTCGTTTTTAGGCTACATTGATAGTATAATTAGTATAAGCAAATTTCAGAGTAATTTAGGAAAAATTATTTTGATTTTATTTCTGAAGATTTTTAGGACTTTAAAGCAGGGTGCAAAGTATTGTAAGTGTCTTTTGCCAGAGTTTACAGACTGTACCATGTTTGTACATGTAGAGACATTGTATGTCACTCAAAATCCTTGTTTGATAAGTAAATTCTGTTTAGATATTTGAATTCAGCACAAATAATAATGTGAGTTTCACCAAGTTTAATTTGTGAAACAAAAAAGAATTAAAGATTTGTTGACCACTGTAATGTGGGGAGGGGGCTCACTCTGCTAAATCAAATGGGAGTTTCTTCCTTTTTTATATTTGCTGTCATGAGTAAAAATGACTAAAGTCCCCCAAAGGGGAAAGGATCAAACCGAGATCTTCGTTCATACAGTAAGTTGCCTCTCTGACTGGCAGTGATGATTTCAATGGGGAGGGCGGGGGTAATTTCAAAGCAAGATTGGGGGGGGGCATATTTGCTGAAACAGATGCATATTACTGATGTATAACTACAGACAGTGCTGCTGAAAGCGAAAACGGCCTGGGACATGCGCCGGATCCTGGTGACTTTACACCGTTTCATGCCCCGCCCCTCACAGGTGTGGATTACCGGTTCTTACACGCTCTCCTCACGGCTAGCCTGGTGATACACGTCTCAGAAACCGGGGACACCTCCAGGGATGATGAGGATGAGAACAGCGGCATTGATATGGAAAAGTACAACAACATGGCTGGGCTGGTGATACACGTGTCAGACACCGGGGACACCCCCGGGGATGATGAGGATGACAACAGCGGCGTTGGTATGGAAAAGTACAACAACATGGTTGAGCTGGTGATACATGGGTCCAGTGCTTCAGTCGCCCTCGGGGAAAATGAAGAGAACACTGAGCTCAAAGATGAAATGATGTACATGTACCTAGTGGAAGCACCCTATGAAGACAATGGAAACTGCAGCTACGAAATCAAATCATCAGATGCCACCAGTGTCACCAGCGATGTCACCAAGGTAACCACCCCTACCAGCATCACCAACCTCACCTCCATTCCCGACGTGCCCACCCACACCAGCATCACCAACCTCACTTCCATTCTCGACGTGCCCACCGCTGCCAGCGTCACCAACCTCACTTCCGTTCTCGACGTGCCCACCGCCGCCAGCATCATCAACCTCACTTCCATTTTCGACGTGCCCACCGCTGCCACCATCATCAACCTCTCCTCTGTTCTCGACGTGACCACCCCCGCCAGCATCACCAACCTCACCTTCGTTCTCAACACCAGCCTCAAGATCACTCCCTCTAAGCATAGCACCACCCCCAACCTGAGCCCTCAGGGTAAATCACAGACTGCCTGGCTACTGCTGGTTCTGGGAATCATGTTATTGCTCTGCATGGCGCTGCTGGTGTCAACTGTCATGTTTTCCTGCCAAGTCCGGAACTGCCGTGACCAGCTCCTCTCAGTTTGGCCAGCCCACCCGCCCCGTGTAAATGCAGATGTGATCCGGGTCAGAAAAGCTACCGAGGTGATGGAGACCGAGATGGAAAAGATGGTGGAGGAAGCCGAGGACACGGCGGAGAAAATGGTTCGCGTGGAGACAGAGGCTGCCGCCGTCGTCCCCACAGCTCCCCCTGCTGACGCCTCCTCAGACTGCGTCCTGAATGTCTGACCCCAGCTAACAGTCATATGCTGGAAAAATTCCGGCCTTAAAGTTACAACGGCTGTTTCCCTCTACAGGTTTGAAGCATCAGTGTGTGAGCATTTGTTCAGTAGCAATACTGCCACCTGCTGGCCTTTAAAAGTAATATATTAATGTGGAGGGGTGGGAGGAGGCGGGTTTTATAGAGTTTTATAGCTTTAATTACAAATTATACCTTGAGCAAGATTTTTGTTTTTACTTGGAATAAAATACCACAAAGTAATCCTTTGTTCTGTTTTGATTATATCCATGTTGGCTATCTCTCAGAATGAATCCAGGTAATCTACCATTTTCACTTGGATTATAGCTTCCATTATTTCTCCGGTTATGCAAGTTTAACTAATTGGCCAATAGTTTGCTGGATTACTTCTTGTAAATTCAGAATAGTGATTTCAGCTTTTAGAGCTCTTTTGAAGTTAATATTTTGGAAGAAACTTAATATCATGCATAGCCTCCTATGCAATCTTCGTTTTGACATTCCCTTTAGCGAGACTAAAATGATTTTTAAGTCATTCACAGTCCAGAAAGTTTTATAGGGGTAAATGAGATGTTGTGAGTGCTGGATGCACCAGGCTTAACATTAACTAAGCTCAACATTAACTTAGCTCAACATTAACTTAACTCCTGCGCACCACAGTTCCTGCCAATCGAGCCCCCTGCAGAGATTAGGTCCCAGAACCTGGGATGAGCAGCCCTGACTCAGTTCATGCATCTTAGTAATATGAAGCAGCTATCTTATGGCGCTGAGTGTGAGTAAAACTAATTTGCTAACAGTACTGCTAACAAGATATGTAGCATGTTTAACTAGAACGTAATTAACACTAAAAAGTAGAGATATTTCACATTTAGAGTTTTAAAGTTATTTTAATAATTTGATGCGCTGGTAAAATTTTTACATGATGTTAAGCTTAGTACTTTGCTTTTCCTCTTTAAGCGTCACTTGTCTTTCAGACCAAGTGGGGAAACTCCACTTTCAGTGAGATGTTCTGCAGCAGTTTTCCATGTGTGACATTGCCCCTTTTACCCATATTACAAGGGGGGGATCATGCGAAAGTGGTAACTCACCTGCACGGCACCCGCACCACAATACATTAGACTTCTTCTTTTCTTCATCTTCTTTTCTGTTTAGAAAAGGAACCGACGATCATGAGAAATGTTCATGCTGCCTACTCCTGGTACACAGAGAACAGCAATAAATTCCTTCAGCCCCCAGATCCTTTCCCCGGAATATCATGAAGCTGCTGAGGCAGTAACGCTTCATTCTGCTTTGTCTGAGTCCATCTTTGAGAGTGGAGGAGAGGATGAAGGATTTCGGGCTCCTTTGGTATTTGTTTATATATAATTATATGTCAGACATGCACTTATTTATTGCAGAAGTGTGGGAGAAAAGGCGAATCCCTGTGTACTTTGGTCGCAGTGATCCTGAATCAGAAGATGGGTGTAAATAAAAGTATGTAAATAAAGTGCTAAAACAACCAATTTGTCCCTGCGATTAGCTGACCTTGTTTTACAGTATAATCATACTGTAAACAGCTTATTGTCGTTCCTGTTGAGGGCGCTGCTGTTTTTACTGCAGCGCCCCTCGCTGTCATTCAACTCTGTTGCGGTGTTCAGCATGCTGTAACACCTACCAAGGCTTGAGCAAACCTTTTGCATGGATCCGCCTTTCAGTCGCACCGCATTAGGAGTACGTCTTTTTTTTCTTTTCTCATCTCGTTACTTTGAGATCACTTCTGGAAAACTACATTAAGGTTAAATTTCTTTTCTCCATCGTGATTTTATTGGTGCACTGGATTTGGGTGTGATCTAATTGGTTAACGTGGTTGTTACTGGGCTGTGTTGTGTGATAACCTGATTGGTAGGTTAGATTATGGGATGATCTGATTGGTGGTGAGGGTGCAGCAGAAGGAGGATGCTGAGGGGCAGTACCTGAGGAGCGGCAGCAGGGGGCAACGTGGCGTGAGGCTGAAGCAGAGAAGCTGCATGACTGAAGAGGGTGATAAAAGCCAGGAGTGCAGGAGTATGACGATGGGACAGCGACAACTAAAATACATGAAATACATGAACAGCCAGTAAAAGCCGACATCCTTCCGCAAAATGTTAAAAAAGGGAAGTTTAGAGGATAAATAAGAAAAATAAGATTTCCAAGAAGACACTGATATGCTGTGATGAAACTGGGCCGGGTCTTATAGAACAGGCATGTGCCGGGCAGCACTTCAAAGGACCTTAAGGGTCAGAGGTGAGGATGGCCTTCCCACAATGCCCTGCACAGCTGTAACAGTAAATAGTAATGTTTCAGATGAGGGGAATGATGGGACGGAAATACACATTTTTAAAGATAAAACAAAACAAGTGACAGTATAAGACGAAATGTCAAGAGAGAAGGACAAGAAGGCTTCTAAGTAAATTAGCAATATTTGGTGAATGCTGGCAAAGGTCAAAGATCACCTACAATGCTAAGAGGACACCCGAGGGTTTTTTGCAACCTTCACGCAATCTCTGCTCTTAATACATCGTCTCTGATCAGAAGTCTCTGATCGTCTCTGAGTCGTTCTCAGTGCAAAAAGTTTGAGAGCCACCACTTTAACCGTTTATGAAACAGCTAACAGTCGTATGCTGGAAAAATTCAGGCCTTAAAGTTACAACGGCTGTTTCCCTCCACAGGTTTGAAGCATCAGCGTGTGAGCATTGGTTCTGTAACACTGCCATCTATAGGCCTTTAAAAGCTTTAATTACAAATTATACTTTTAGTAAGATTTGTTTCTACTTGGAATAAAATACCACAGAAGTAATCCTGTGTGTTGTTTCATTTATGGAAGCATCCATTCACACGCCAGTGCTGGAGGCTGCCATGCAAGGCGCCAACCTGCACACCAGGAACAATTTGGGGTTCAGTGTCTTGCTCAAGGACACTTTGATGGGGTCAAGAAGAACCAAGGCTTGAACCTGCAACCCTCCGGTTGCCAAACGATAGCACTACCTCCTGCGCCACCATCTTCCCCTCCTGCGTGGAGTTTACATGTTCTCCGTATGTCATTATGGGGTTTCGTCCAGGTACTCCGGTTTGCATGTGTGAGTGTACCCTGTGATGGGTTGTCCCATCTTCCAACCTTGTTAATTACATCAACTGTGCA
>JAODKC010000065.1:2841120-2858509 GCA_026777985.1 Mormyrops attenuatus | reverse complement strand
CAGAGTAAGAGAAACGATCCACTCAGATCCCTCAGACAGAAAAGAGAGCTTCCAATCACAGGCACGGAGGCCTAACCATAAGGAAACAGTGCCCCCCACAGGAAATAAATAGAGGTAATAAAGTATACTGGCATGACATCATCTTTACTTCATCTGTCCATCTCCCACAGTACAGACTCACAGGAGTCATCATTAGTGATTCACATATTAACTAAGCAAACAGCGTCCCCTGGTGCCTGGTACTGATCTGCACATCCCTGAGTTTCCTTTTAGCTATGGAAGTACTATTACTGTAATAACTAAAAATGCAGCTAATTCATGTCATTTTTAAACTCAGACATTTTCATACGCCAGCAGACAGTATTTTCTTTTTCGTCTAAATGTCTACAAGTTACCCTAGTATATGGGATCCTGTCAGCCATAATTCTGCAGCGGGCATCTCTTTCTCGGAGTGTCACTTTCCGAGAACCTTGGCTTTCTATTTGCATCTCGACGTGTCGCTTCGTAGCCGAGCGACAGTGAAAAATCCTGCATGCAGCACTTCACAAGTTCAGCACCACGTCTTGCCCTGGGGCCAACGACCCCTGCTAACGCAGCCACTGCCCGTAGTGACACTGAAGGGAAACGATGTCAGACAACCGCATAGGCGCCCAGAAAAGGTCATTGCTTTTCAAAATGCTGAGCCATTTAACTGAATGTTGTAAGAGATTTTACACACTACTACAATATGGTGATGGATTTAATGTTAGGATGTGAATAATGTTTTGTAGTTGACAAACAACATTTTACAGAACATCTGTATGTAAAAAAAATCTCTCACTAAACTAATTCATTTGCAAATGGCTTGACTTTTATATAATTTATCTCTCACAATCTTTACAGTTTCTGTGTTTTTCATCAATGTTTAATTGTTTTTTGTTCTGCTTTTAGTTTCATTCTAGTAAGGATTTTCAGCACTTTCTTTATTTCTATCTATCGCTGATATTCACACAAATTTTCTGCAGAATAAAAAGTCATATTCAATATGGTGCTATCTGCTGTGATTTGTTTTTTGTTTTATTGTTTTGCTGGATATTGAGTGCCTTTATTTCTGGAAATCAAACAAAACATTGTTACAAAAAAGGGGTTTTCATTGAGTCGGCCTTGATGATTCTTCTGTCAAACTGTTCACTTAACACTTTGACCACAGCAAACGTCAGACAATCGCATAAACCATGCAGGCAGTGCTGCAGACGGCCGTTCAGTCTTCATAGCTTTCACTTCCTGTAACAGTAGCGACTTGAAGGACTTGCAGCACACCGGACTGGGCCTGTGGACCCAGATCCGTCCTCAGCCTCACGCCTGGTACCGGCCCGACTTTTTCAACTGGACCTGACAGGGAGGAGACGCTGGTGAGTGTTTAACCATGGCAACTCGGGGGGTCCACTGCAATGTGTTTACCAGTAACTTTAGCAGCGTAATGCTGAACATGCTTGCCCTGATCAGGCCAGGGGCCAGTTCCCATCCAGGATAGCATCAATGTGCGTGTGAAGGCAGTGGGACAGGGTCGCCACACTGGCCCAACTGTGGGGCTGGCAGAGGTTCTGCGAGGGTGTGGCCATCTGCTTCTGGGTGCAAGCTGAGCTTGGGGCATGTTCCCTTTCACTGCTTATGAGAAACCCTCTTCCTTCTTCCGCTATCGTCTCCAGTGACTGCAGGATACCTCATCATCCCGCCCTCCCCAGTGCAAGGGCCACTACTGACGCTCGTAGGACAATGCTGCATTGGCGGATCCTGCTGCTTTGGGCACCGTGGTTTTGGTGTCAGGGCAACGGCTCTACAAGTTATCTGTCACGGGTCTCAAGCTTGGAAGCAACGTCAGAATTCATCACTGCTGGAAGTCCAAATTCAGATCCAGGCTTGAGTCCGATTTCTCAGAAAACAGGTGTGGCTACAATGGGGATCAGCTCAGAGGAATATTCTGTGTCGACTGCAGTCCAGTGGCCTACAACCCAGTTGCCGCTGGCTGGTTCCCCTCCAGCCCCAACCAACCTGGCACCATCAAACCTGACTCCGTCTCCATCTCCATCACAGCCACCTCCATCTACATTCAAGCCACCTTCATCTCCATCACAGCCACCTCCATCTACATTCAAGCCACCTTCATCTCCAACACAGCCACCTCCATCTACATCCCAGCTGACTCCATCTAAGCCGACTCCAGCCCCAACCCAGCCACCTCCAGCCCCAACCCAGCCACCTCCATCCTCATCAAAGCCACTTCCATCCCCATTCCAGCCACCTTCATCTCCATCACAGCCACCTCCATCCCCATCCCAGCCACCTCCATCTACATTCAAGCCACCTTCAGCTCCATCACAACCACCTCCATCTACATTCCACCCACCTTCATTGCCAACACAGCCGACTCCATCTAAGCCAACTCCAGCCCCAACCCAGCCACCTCCATCTTCATCAAAGCCACTTCCATCCCCATTCCAGCCACCTTCATCTCCATCACAGCCACCTCCATCTACATTCAAGCCACCTTCATCTCCATCACAGCCACCTCCATCCCCATCCCAGCCACCTTCATCTCCATCACAGCCACCTCCATCTACATTCAAGCCACCTTCATCTCCATCACAACCACCTCCATCTACATTCCACCCACCTTCATCTCCAACACAGCCGTCTCCATCTACATCCCAGTCAACTCCATCTAAGCTGACTCCAGCCCCAACCCAGCCACCTCCATCTTCATCAAAGCCACTTCCATCCCCGTCCCAGCCACCTCCATCTCCTTCACAGCCGCCTCCATCCCCATCCCAGCCACTTTCATCTCCATCACAGCCACCTCCATCTACATTCAAGCCACCTTCATCTCCATCACAGCCACCTCCATCTACATCCCAGCCACCTTCATCTCCATCCCAGCCGCCTCAATCTAAACTGACTCCATCCTCAGCTGAGGTGTTTTCGACCAGGCTGACTTCAGCCATAGTGAGGACAACCAAGAAGACCTTTGATGGACATCCTAGGCCACAGCCTACGCAAATGGCTCCCGCTGGGCATGAGCAAACCACCCAGACACATTCGACTGGCAAGTCAAGGGTGCCAGCTCTGCCCGGCACGAATGACATGGCACCTGGAAAGCCCTCCCAGAATGATGAAGCATACAGGCAGCGCAGGAAAGTGGTTACAGTGGTGATCTCTATTTCCTGTGCAATAGTGGCCCTGGCAGGGCTGGTATGTGCGGGGAGGTATTTTTGGAAAAAGCAGTATCACAAAAAGAAGCAAATGAACCTTTCCAACTGGGCCGGGCAGTCACCATTCCTAGACACTGAAGGACAGATGGAAAATTGCAAACTGGTCCATCAGGGAGGCACCATGAGGGTGAGCTTCACCTCCTTCCTGCCCTACCCACTCTCCAAGGAAAGCAGGTCCAGCGAGGAGCTGCAGATGATCGAGGCGTCGTCGATGGGAACCACCTTCGGAAAAGATGGAATGGGTGAACTGAAGTCTGAGCCGGCTACTAACGGCACGCCGCCGCCGGACGCTGCTCAACCCCCCGCGCAAAGCGAACGCCTTGAAGGTGAGGAGATAGCAGACGCCCCAGCTGGGGAAGAAACGGCTGGATGTATGCAGGGCGAAAAGCCAGAGGCTGCTGAAGACACAATGACAGGGGATGCCGGTGAGCAGCCCCCACAAGAAGTTCCTGCTCCAGCACCAACCCAGGCATCAGATGAGAATCAACCCTTCCCGCCTACTTAACAGAGAGGAGCACGAATCTGGGACCTGTATTAAGAAGCAGGATTTCTTAGCCAGATAACATGTCGGATTTAAGGAGCCTCAGTTTAAATGCACTTCATCTTCGTTCGCTTACATTTAGCCCAGACTGCCTTAAATCTGACAGGTTATCTGTCTAAGCAAGAATTCCTGCTTCGTGATCGAGGGCCCTGGTCAGCCTACGTCGAAACAATGGTTACTCAGTCTAACATAGGTGATGGAGATGCGCTCAAAAGGAACACTTCCTGCCGGTGACAGGGCCGGTGCCGTTTGGGGATTCTGGTGTGCTTTTCACAGAGCGCCTTCCTGGAGGATTGTTTAAAAGAGCACTCACCCTGAAACGGTGCCACGCTCCGCATATTTGCAAAAATTGGCGTTTCAGTTGGGTGAGTGAATTTGATACGGTGACTTGATAAGGTTACATATATAACTATTTAGGGAGTGTGGAAAGTCCCGGAAAGCTGGTGGGTTTCACAACCTTTTATTTTATGTATGTATTATTAAGTTGTAGTAAGTCATGATTATTAAGAATGCTTTTAAATGTTTTCAGCAGATGTAGGGTGAGTATTGTTATAATGGGACATCTGGTAAAATGGCACATTTAAACTTTGCAGTTAATATATGTGTTCGGTAATACTTTATTTTCTCTTCTATACCGTGTCCAAGGGGGCATTAATGTATTTAGAATGGTTGAGATTAAAAATTTCCAGAAATCGTCCCGTTTTAATAATACTCACGCTGTGCTTGAATCCATGGGAATATGTCCTGGCTCAGCTGTTTTGTTTTACCGATAACTGCTTTTATTAAAGATAGATATCTCCTGATGATTTCTGAATGAGTTCTTTCACAGCGGTTCTCGTTAATTCTGCCTGCTTCTCTATTTAAACGCGCAACCTGATCATACGGTAGGCGGCATAACGATTTACAGTGGCGGGAGGGGGGAGTACCCCCGTGACAACATGCACGTTCCCCCCGCCCCCCTTAAATACATATGCTTCTTGGGTGTGAAATAAATGTATCATTATTATTATTACTATTATTATTTACTTTTATGTATGTGAGCTAAAACTTGTGCGCTATGAACAGGCGAAACGTAAAGGCATCTTCTTGATGGAATCTTAATGCGGGGGCGACGGGTGGTCAAGTCACTTTGGCTGGTGAAAAGTGAAGTTAACGACAGAAAGAAATAATCAAGCTTATATAAGCAAGACAGTATGAACAAGAAATCAGAGTGATTTACATATTGTATTAATTTGACTGCAAAGCATTACATAAATAACACCGGTTTTCAAAATTGTCTTTTGTTTCATAATGCTGGCAATGTAGTGTAATTAATATTTGGAGGATATTAAGGTCCAATGCGTCTGACCCCCCTAACAGAACAACTGGCCCCGGTCTGCCCCAACCTCCGATCGAAATGGTGTAGAACCTCCACTGGCGACTGAGGAACATCAACTGGAATCTCCGCAGGGTCACATTCGTACGGTGAAGCCTTAGAAAACACTCTCTTGATAGAGGATCACATTTCACTGCAAGTTATAAGCTGGCACGCCCAAAACAATGCTGCGCTCAGAAGCAGGGCTGGTCAACCATTTCGAAGAAAACTAGCTGGTACCTATTAAAAGAAAAAGGAAGCTGGCAAAATAATCATGCACGCGCCATACAAAGCTTCAGAGAAAACAGACCCACAGTTATGGTGACAAGTTTGTCAGTTAAAGCATTTCACGTTTCTCGATCTGGGCTTCATCGCTGGTGTAGGCTGTTTGTTAGTGTTTTTCAGATTCCTTGTGAACTCGCTATTTAGAAAGAGAGACATTTAAAACACGGCCAGCGATTTTCCTTCATGGCATGCGCAGAGTAAACTTCACTTTTGTTAATTCAGTTATTTTTTAAATGTCACGAGATTAATATGCAGAGTCACAACACCAGGGGTAGAAGGGGTATATGGTTAGTAGTGTTGCGCGGGTCGGCTTTTTTTAACACCCGCCCCAAACCGACCCGTCAGGAGATCCAAACCGCCCCGCCCAACCGGCAAAAATACGCGTGGATAATGACCCAAAACCCGACCCGACCCGACCCGACCCGAGGAAAAAAAAACACCAGTGAGCCTGTATTGCCATGGAACCTACCAATGAAGTGTCATTTGTGACACTGTGACCCATAGATGACATAGATTTGTGCTATAGATTCGCATTGAAGATGATGACAATTTTATGCAAGATTAACTGTGTACCAAACAACAACAAGGAAACCGGAAGATCGATTTTTACGTCGTTATTTATTGAAGGGTTGCGGAAAATCGCACGAGAGACATCTCTCTCGCGCACACACACACAAACACACACAAGCGCGCATGCATGCAAAACACACTTGTCAAAACTGTAACATCTGATGTTACTTTAACTTTTCTCTGATTAAGTTAGCCATGTCTTCATCGGAGGTCTAGGAGAGGTTTCGGCGGTGTAAACTGAAGCTACGGACAGCTTTATTTTATTTTATTTCCCTGATTGTGATTGCGAGTGGAACTAGGAGATCCTCGTGGTAATTCGAACCCCGTTTACAACACGTTTTGATCGATAATGAAATGCGTTTTGTAACTTTTTCACCCGCCCGCACCCACGATATTTTAAAATTGTCTGCCCTAAAACCGCCCCCACCCGCGGGTCACGGGTCGACCCGCGCATCACTAATGGTTAGGGTTGGGGTTAGGGTTAGTGTATCAGATGGTAACAGTTATAAACCCCTCCACATTGCCCTTCCCACTCGACATTCGGCTCCTGTCTCCAGCGACATGCCTCTCCCATATTCCCCTAGTGACACACTGATTTGAAATATAACATCACCCACTACTTTAAGAGTTTCTGTGTAATTTTAATGTCTTTCTACTATGGAAAGACAATTAAAGGACTGACTGAACGTGTTCCAGGCTCTTGGAGTGGACATCTTACAGAGTGGACAGAGGTAACTGGCAAATAATCAATCTGCTATTTTTTGTCAAAACAGAATCATTAAGCAAATACAAAAAGAAATGGATTGTTTACCGTTTACTCTTTCAGGCTATCCCCGGTGACTCCGTGTTTCACGTCACATTTTAAGGGCGCACTGAAAGAAACGCTGTGTAGAATTTGCCTTAAAAAGTCCTCCCAAGATTTTGCACAAGCATTTTCTAAGTAAGTTTAACTGCAGCACTACTGAGTACAAGTCACTTAATTATAAGCCTTAACAATCACATGTACGTGGAATATGTAATATTGCATAATAGTGACTTGCTGAAATCAAGAATCCCCTGGGAGGTAGTTCACTGTATTGTGACATTTTACCTGGCTGGGACCTCGCGGAATGTTCTAGCTCCCTTGGGAGGGAAGCAGGAAAGTGTTTTTAAACATTAATTTGTGTGTTTTGTTTCTGCTGCTTTAATATCAGGGAGGATGGGCTGAGTGCTGGGCCTTATTATCATTGGGGGGGGGGGGTCGATTGCTCGATGTCACTATAGCGTGTAGTGGCGTGATTTCCTGTCTGAAGTGATGTTGGCAAGTCAAAAGGCGGGGTGAAGGTAAGATTTTTATGATATTACTCACCACGAAGTGTCCACCATAGGCAGCAATGGTTCGTGAGATGATGTGAGATGAATGCCCAGTTTGCTTTTTAATCTGAAGGTGCAGGTCAAACAAAACCCTCAAGAAATGATCAGAGTGTGTGTGTGTGTGTGTGTGTGTGTGTGTGTGTGTGTGTGCGGGGGGTTGTCATTACCTGTCCGAAAACCTGTACACATATCCTAACTTTTTGAGGGGCAGATTATCGAGTCAAATTTGTGTGATCATCTGTGATCCACTATGGGCACTTTGTAAAATTGGGGGGCGTGTCATAATTGCGGCGGGGGGTGTTGGGCAGTGCTGCACTACATGACTTTTCAAGCGATTTCATTGTTGTAGAAATTTTCCAGGAATAAAATCATTAGAGTTTTGCAGTGCCGCACTGCTGTCTTATCCTTTGCTACTAGGTGGCCAGGGTAGCTATCTACGCCTTTTTCTCATCTCGGTTAATTTTATCGGAACGTTGTGTTTAATATTATCATAAGTCTGTAGTCTTGGTTCATGCACATAGTGACGAGGATTTTGTCATCAGCCAGTAAGTGAGCTCTCTCCAGCACCAAATAATGGTTCTTCAAGAATCCCAGTCTTTACAAAATCATAGTGTGATAAAAAACACTGTGACTAATGAGTCTTAAAAAGGCTTTTCAGAGACTTTTCAAAGTTGTATAGTGAAGGATTAGTATAAGCAAGCAATCCTATAGCTATGCCGCTGGGAGGGGCCGCGCTTCTTTGGTTCAGGATGAACACTGCTACTAAAAAACAATATTACATAATATTACAACTAAAGAGAAGATGGTGTTCTTGGTGGGTGTCGAAATTGAAGTGGATCTTTTTGTCTAAATGTACTACAGAAATAGGAAGTTGTTTTTGCAGTCATTTAAAAGAAGTATATCCTGTAAAACATATGGTAATGATGTACTTTCCCAGCGGTCACCAACTCTGGTTGTGGAAAGCTACTGTCCAGTAGATTTTCTATCCTCTCTTGCTTCTGATGGTAAATACCAGGAAGAGGTGTGGCTCATCAGAAGCCAGGTAGGATAGAAAACCTACTGGACTGTAGCTCTCCAGGACTACAGCTGAACTATACAATGACATGTAAATGATGACCCCCGACCCAGAACATTGCTTATTTAGTCACATCATTAGTTTACTAGTCTCTGAAAAAGTAAGTCCTTGGCTTTATTTACCAACACAAAGAAAATGACACAAGATAATTTTTTAAACACATTTAATTAATTTTTTTCCACAATGAAGAGAATTGTCTGGCATAATGATCAGAAATAGCAAAACAAAATGATTGTTTTTTTTAAGACAGTCTGCCTGCCCACAAGTGCAAATGGGGGGGGGTTATATTTTACGCTCACTTATACCACATTAAAGAAACTCAGTAGCTGTGTTATTCGAAACCTTCAGAGTTTGCTCTGTTGATTGAAGTGTTGTTCCACTGTGTGCGTTTATGAAAAGCATTTTATGAGAAGATCAACTGATAGGGAAACGTGGGGGGGCTGCATTTTTATGCACAGGGTATGCAGCCCTTTCAAATCTAGCCGCACTGAAATTGGAGCTATGGAGCTTACACAGATAACAATTTTAGTTCCACTGTATGAATTATCAAAAACATCTTATACTATAACAACTAAAGAGGAAGATCCAGGGATGGATTTTAACAAACTTGGTTTATTTGCCATTTGCATTAGGATGCTTCTCTTTGCTGACCCCATTTTGCTCTCCGTAGCTTGGGGGCCACAGTGGAGGGTGAGCCAACATACAGTGGCCCCTGGAGCTGGGGGTTAAGGGCCTTGTTCGAGGGCCCGCAGACACGTGACTCTTCTGTGGAGCCCAGGGTTTGAAGCAGCGACCTTCTCATCACAGGCACTTAGGCCACGGAGTCACTCGCTGCCCTTTAAAAGCAACTGTAAACACAGCCATACCGTGGTGTGTATAGGAACATGCAAATTTTGTAATTTGTGTATGGTACCAATTTACATGTTATCAGGTTATTTTAAGTTGATCACAATACGTGACAGGGAACAAATATCTTAGGCTGTCTTTTGCAATAGTTGTTTGGTGGATTTACTATTATAATATTGCTTAAAGATGCACATAATATTTTTTGTAATCACTCGTCAAGCAAACAAACACTCGTGGCAGGATATCTGTCAGGAAATGCACCCTCTTTAAATTTGGCTCTGTGATAGTATATAAATGAAGCTTGATCAGATAATATACTTTGCTCCACAGCGTGTACTATGAAAAGCGTTTTTTGGTATAATTACCTGAGACAACAATGCAGAGTATGAATTTTTTTACGGCAAGCTACCCACCAGGAAATCTGCCCCCTTTTAAATATGGCTCTGTTGACATCATGACAACGCATTAAAATTAGAGAAGTAACACATTGTACAGGGAGTACAGACATGCAGAAAGGGAAACTTCTAGGCTGGAAGTTTGTCCTTTTACCCACCGGAAAGCTGGACGTACACTGGGACTGCCCACTGGGAGGACCGCCCACTGGGACCTCCTTCCCCCACACTGGGCAGCCAGTTGCCGCTCTCCGCAGCAGGACTATAAGGCTCTGCTCCATCCTGAACAGGTAAGCGCTGGACCTGAGCATCACAGAGCAACAACCAAGTCATCGCCTAGGCATGCTGAGCACAGGTGAGCACAAGTGAGCACAGGTGAGCACAGGTGATCAACACTTAGGAACACACTTTTTCTGATCTCACTAAAGCACAGAGAGCCTCAGCCTCTGTCAATATTCGAGGACCCGGGTAAAGTTAGCAGTGGGTTCAATATTCGTAAGACATTCATAGATCTTCACTGCATTTACTCTGTTGAAACGTTACAAAAACAAGGAAACCCCGTATTCACAAATTTGTGTATGTTTCTGAAATGAAATGGCTATGAGGCGTATGAATTAATATCACAAATTGCCTACAGGTTTCACAAGTGCCAAAGTGCGTGATATGTGTAGGTTTACACATGTCTTTTGACCTCAAGCTGAAATTTAGTTGCTGGGTTCTTTGACTTTGAAGCATCAGGATGCTCTGTGTTGCACCTTGCGTTGAAAAATAATGTACGCGTTGACTTATATTATTATTTGTAGTATCACCGGAGTTAGTGGGCCCTGCATGCTGTGAATGTCTGGCAAAAATCCAAGCCACTGCTAACTTTACAAGTGGGAGCGGGGGGTGAATCCTTCGCAGGTGGGCTATCTTTAGAACTGGTGGGTGGCTGTACACAGACAGTGTTGAACGGTTTTTTTGCTACGTGTCATTTTCTCATTGGCTGCTTCGTTTAGGCCCTCAAGGGTACAACTGCAGGTCCCTCAACTCTGTAAACAGTCAACCACTTATTGGCAGTTAAGAATGTGTAGCTCTGACTACAGTGAGAGGTGGCCCTAAACCTACCCAGGATTAATTACCAGGAGAACCTGAATAGCGTGTCTGGGATCTGTCCCTTGGAGGTAGAGCTGCTGTGCAAGCCACTTAGCGCCTCCTAGCTGATCTAAGAGGAATAGCAGGTATCCCTGAGAAGGCTCAGTCCCTCACTGTACATTTCCTCCCCAGACTGCAGGCAGACAGGCAGAAGGGGGGGATGCCTTTGCGCCCTGCTACTGCTGGTAGCCCTGGTGGTGGGGGAATCCGGTGACGGCGAAGTCATTTCCAGCTCCGCCTCCACAACATCGGGGAACAAAAGTAACTCGGTGGCCCAACCCGGCACCTGCGACTGGTTCACCTTCTCGCTGTCCCTGTCCCTGTTCCTGTTCCTGGCGGTCCTGCTTCACTAACAGCGTGTCGAACCTGCTGGATCTCACCCGATCCCTGATTGGCTGCACGCATGTTGATTTCTGCTCAGACATCCAGTCAGACGTCTTCACTGATGATGACTTTGTGTTTTTTTCTGTTACCTAGCTTGCAAAAATCCTAGTCCCAGTTTAGGGAAATTTCATGTTTTGTGTATGTAAATGTTTTGCTGTGGGCGACGAACCAGGCACGCATGCTGCCAAAAATAAAACAGAATCCTAAAGACATGAGGGCGCCTCCTTCAGTTAATAATACACTGTCAATAAACATTGATAATGATGAAACTGCTAATAATACACTGTTAATAATACATTGTAAATAATACACTGTGAATAATAAACAATAATCAACACCTGCTACTACAACCCCTGTAATAATCATGTCTCCCCCTAAATGGGTGGGGACCCCAACCCCCCTATTATTCAAACCAAAATTATGCCCTTGGGATCAACTGACGGGAATGAAGTTACAGGGTGACACTAGACGCTGCAACCGACCATGCGAGGCACTGCAGTGACATCACGGTGACATCACAGTGACACCTCTCCGGAATGAGTTTGTTTGCACGATGCAGTAGCGCAAGAGCGGTACCTTTGCACCTCCAGGGCTGGAGGTTGGAATCCTACCAGCACAAGTGGAGTTTGCATGTCCTCCCCGTGTCATAAGGGGTTCCTTGCAGCAGACAGGACAGGACATGCGAGGAAAGGTGACCGGCTGTCAGTTTATGCTGCCAGTTTTAATTTCCTAGACGTGCTGAATCAGCATCACTGCATTATGTAGATAGTTGTGTTAGTCTTAGCTGTACTGCCACTGGTCTGACAGCATTTCCCCATGAGATCTGGGTTTCGCACCAAGTTACACCATACTGGTGATAAATTCACATGCAGGTTTCGTTACCTCAATATGAAACTGAAATCAAAGCTGTGGCTGAGCTCGTTTTGAGACAGGCCAAACTGACCAATCAGAGAAAGGGGGCACGCCTGGGAGCTGTCTTCTATAGGCCCGGTTCCCAGGCGCTTGGTCCATACGCGCCGTCCATCTCGGGCACTGCCCCATAGAACTGTGCCCCTTCACACTTCTGTGGATTGAGTATGGACTCAGCCACATCCTTGATCCTTAGGCCTCGTTCACATGGACGTCTGTACCAGGCGTTTTTCCGGCATTCGTGGCGCCAGGTGAGCGCAGACTGAACGCTGACCGTTTTTCTGCTCATTGGACCAAATCAAAGCGTCCACATGGGCGTTCAGCACCGGCGTTCGGCCGGCTACGTGTTCAAGCGGCATCAAATAGACACTGCATGCGACGTTTTCTTGGCGTTGAAATCCCGACGAACGTGAGGAAAACAACGCTATTGCGTTTACATGGCGTTCGGTTGGCGTTCTGGAGGACCGAATATGTCCCATGATTCTGTACGGCAACTGCGAGAAACCACATTTTACGGAAAATGTCGGACATTGATCCAGCCCGTAAGTTGATTCGTCGGACATTGTCGGACATTGATCTGCAGTAAGAGGGTGAACCATTAGCGGCGGCGATGTTTGTTCCTCTCCTGCCTACGGCGCTGTATCAGGAGGATTTTTAAAACAAGAATGTCGAATGTAAATTTTAAGAAAGAATAGGGATCCATGTTTTCAATGCAGAACTATAAACCAAGATGACCCACGTGTAAACACTCTGAACAGAGTAATTACTGCCCCCACAGGTAAATACACGTAACTACAGATTGGGCGTTAGGCTGGTGTTAAAAAGCGTCAAGCGAACACCAGTGAAACGCCAATCGAACGCAGCTACAAAACGCAGGAAAAACACGTATGGCGTTCAGAGGGCGTTCATTTTGAACGTCTGTGTGGACGAGGCCTTAATGATGTTGCGGACAGGAAACAGGAGCCCAGTGAACACAATTTGGACTTACGGTCCCCTTCGTTTGTATGTCTGAAAGTTCATAAGTTGAAAGTTGGTAAGTAGAGGAGCGTTTGTATTATCCTCAAAGCTACTATAAATAATACAAACAGCAAAACTTATAAAGAGCCAATACCATATAAAAATAAAGCCACTTCACATACCCAGGCCGCCAACAACCTGTTGCTTACCAATTTATTTCACCAGTATCTAGTTAATGGTTACTCAAAGGCACCCAGATATATTAATTTACACCTAATACTGTTTAAAATAATAATTTGGATTCTGCACTAGGATCAAACTGCACCACCTTCTCAAAAGTGAACCCAAGTAACAATTGACACAGCTCCACTTACATAAACATATCTGCACGCACCCTGCAGGTAAACGTGAGCACTGCAGCTTCTCAAAGATTAGAATGAAAAAACTGGAAGTGATTAAGGAGAATATGCTATCTGCTGCCCTCTGGTGGCAGTACATAAGGGACACATGTTCTCACTAAAGGACATCAGTCTCACTATGGCGTCACATCAAAGTCAAAACAAGTAAATATGCCACTCGCGAGCACAAAAGTGAAACTCGCGAGCGCAAAAGTGCTTTTTCATATCCATCGTAAACTTGTATTATTCTGATTTTTTAATCTCATTTTCGTCCAGTGATTCGCAACCATATTTGCACCGTGACCCAATCTTTACCATGCCAGTTCAGTCGCGACCCTATAAGAAGTATAGGTCTAAATTAACGCTATGATCAAACGCGCAGTGCGATCTGCAATTTACGCCAATCAATTCCTATTGCACAAATCTGATTGGATGTGCCAGTGAATGTTAAATTAAGCATCTGTAGTTTGGCTTCTTGGATCGGTTATATGTTCACTAGTTTTGCGCTGAGCATTTGCAGACCCAAGGCCCGTTTAAATAGGTTTATATGGTTTTAAAATGATTTCATTTTCAGCTCGTGACCCTTTCAGAACATATTTGGGTCGCACCCAATGGGTTGAGAATTGTTGTTTTAGTTCATATCCACACATAAAGAGATGGACAAGGGGATGGATTTCTAATTTATTTTTTATATAAAAAATATAGCAGAAAGAGAAGATATTAGTTGAAGCACACCAGTACAAACCAACAGGAAGTTAGTGGCGTTGTCAGTGTTCACGTCTCCAGGTCTTTCTCAGAGAGACCAGATAATTGGCAACCTTAACATACTTTCTGGTTCCTCTTTTCTTTGGGTGACCTCACACCTCTACAGAGATGACACTCGTGTCCCCGTTCACCTCCAAAAAATTGACACCATCCAGGCATTTGTAGCGATGCTGGTACTCAAAGAATTGGACACCGTTGACAAAAACCTTGTAGCAGTCACTGTTGGACGTGATGGTTATCTGAAAGGAGGAACATAGCTGTGAGTCTGTGTTTCTTTGTTTGTGTACTATTTTAACCTCCTGATTAGCGCATTTGTTCGCATTTTATTGATTCAGCAGACCTTTCTAGCCAAAGCGACATACTATGTAGAGAGCAGGGTCAGACGGTCCCTGGAGCAATTGGGGGTTAAGGGCCTTGATCAGGGGCCCAAAAGTGACATCGCTCTGCCAAACATGGGATTTAAACCAACAACCTTCTGATCACAGGTACAGCGTCCTAACCCACCGAGCCACACACCACCCATATACATGTATGTTAGTGTACTTATGTGTATGAGTATCTATCCAATTTCCATGCAGATATCAATGTGGGTGTGGCCACAAAGACATGCCTCCAAGGGGTGTGGCTTACCACAAAGGCCTGCCCCTGGCAGAGGGGCATGGCCCCAGATCGCTCCTCGCGTCCCCAGGACCCCTTCAGCTGGCTGTTGCGCACCACTACACCATCTTTGAATTTTGGTTTAAAGAGGAAAGCCACCCCCTCTTTGAAGAGGAGCTTGATGTCAAACCTGTGTATTGGGGGGGGGAGAAGATTAGCCATAGACTTGGAACTGCCTCCCTCCCCTTTTAGAGTTGTACAAGCAGACATGAAATATACTATAATACACAACGACAGAAAAAATCCATGTCTTTTGCTAATTGTTAACAGTAAAACAAATAAATACAATAGTATTGTATTGTAGGGTCCTGTTTTCTGACTAGCTTTACCTTAGTTCATATCTGTAGACAATGAAACATTGCATGATGGGAAGATGCCATCATACAGACCACCAGTGGCTGAACAGGCTCGAAAAGGAATGAAAGCTCTCTCATCAGAGGGATTAGCACGCGCTGATCGCCATGTCCCCGTTTGTGCTGGTCACAGAGACTAAACGCCTCCCTCAAAGTCACACACCTGACTGCTTTGGCCTTGATCACCCCGAGGACGGTAACACTGTGCCCCAAGGACATCCCTCCAGGCACAGAGCAGCTGTATGGTGTCACAAGGTATTCAGGGGGTGAAGGTTTCAACCAGGAACTCAGCCATCCAACAGCTTCGGAGAACAAGTTGGGAGCAGATGGAGGAATCTAAACAAGGAGAACAAGCAAATGTGTCTCGATAAAGAACAAACCATCCATGTTCTGAAACCATGTGTCCTTTTCAGGGTCATGGGAGGTCCAAGGCAGGATGGGGCGCCAATCCATCGCAGGGCACACTCACACACCATTCATCCATCGCAGGGCACACTCCTACGCCATTCACTCACACACCATTCACTCACACACCATTCACTCAGCACAAACACACCTACAGGCAATTTGGCAACTCCAATTAGCATCAGAATGTTTTTGGACTGTGGGGGGGGAATCAGGGGCACCTGGAGGAAACCCCACAATGACATGGGGAGAACATGCAAACTCCACATACATTACACCCCATGGTTTCCTCATCCTGGGACTTGGGACCCCCCGCTGTGGGACCTTAATACTCACATTGGGGTTCTTAAAACTGATAAACTCCACCTGCACACCCCCGGTCACTGCAATGGTATTCACTTGTCCGAAAGGAAGGCAATGCTTATATTCCAAAAGGTGAAATCCATCAAGAGAAATCTGGGGGACCACAAGGATGGAACAAAACAATGTAATTCTGCTATTTTACATATATCACATACAAGACAGAAAAATTATAAGACCGTAAATTCATTACAATCTAGATGACATTGTTGATTTTAAGAGATCAGATTTAACTCACCGAGTAGGAGTCGCGGGTGACGAAGATGACGAGGATGAATTTGGAGCCACGTAGGTCGGCTGCCAGGTGCTTTCGCTTGTCTTTGCCACACTGATTGTTATTGATGGTGTTACAGACCACATAGCCTGGGGGTTTGTCAAACCTGGCACTGAATTGTAAGGCGATGTCGGCGTGCTTCTCTGAGCCGCACTGCAGGTTCACGTTAAAACTGGACACACACACACAGACACAGAGTATCAGCACTCTAGCTGAGACAAACTGAGTGGCATTACAGTAAGGGAGTGGCATTACAGTAGGGAATGGCAAAAGATTTGGTGGTGTGCCCCGGGGAGAATTTGCGTTTTACAGGGTGGTTCGGGAAAACATTCATAAGAGAAGCGGTTCCTTATTGGCCAGTACAGGTCTTAGACAGAAAAAAACAGGCAGCTCATGTCAATAGGAGCACGTATATTGGCCAATCATGTAGCACTTCTCCCATGAATATTAATAAGATTTCCCGAACCACCCTGCAAAAAAAAATTAGCGTGCTGGGGAGCTCCTTCAAAGCACCGGATGCCACTGCCTATCAAAGGCAGCGTAGAGCACGAGCCTCACTAGCTTTTCAAGTGTTCACAAACGTCTGCTGATGTACCTCTTAGTGACCTGCGGGACACATCCTGCAACCGTGACGCTCCTTCCTTCCTGTAGACCGCCCAGTATGCTCCCTACAGAGGGGGTTGCCTGGAGGACAGAACGCACGGAGGACATTATTATTGTGTTCTCTGCTTGCTAATCAGCCAAAAGCTGATTAGCAAAGTCTCGTATGAGGTTATAGTCGGTCACCAGGTTACAAACGAGATCCATATCCTAGTTCTGTCTTTAGGTCGAAATTGTAGGGAAGTTGAAAAAAAAAAATAATACAGTACATAATAATAAACAGTAATAATAAAAGTAACCATACAGTAGTGTACCTCAATCCGACGAACCGCTGAAGCTGTGGAATGTTTTCACGAACGTCACGAAGTAGCGAGTGCGTTCATTATCATGAACAATTGTATTTAACTCAAATTATTAATATTTATGGTACTCCGTTTGGAAGTACGAGTTGTCCTGAACACATCCACGCACACGCACAGTAAATGATGCTGGTAACACTTCACAATACTGGTACACAAATAAGCATGTA
>JAODKC010000065.1:2799200-2810629 GCA_026777985.1 Mormyrops attenuatus | reverse complement strand
CCCCCCCCCCCCCCCGCGCGCCGCCCTGGGTGGGGGGGGGGGGGGGCGCCCCCGGGGATATAATAACCCGAGGGGGTTTTCCTTTCCCCTTCCCCCCGGGCAGGACATGTCGGTGTCTCACTGTATGCGGATTTACGGGCTTAATTCGGGTTAAATGCGGGGCGACCGGTACGCCTATGAAGGGATCGGGATCACCACGGTGCAATTAATACAGTGTCCAATTTAGAAAGGCGGGGGAGGGGTGGCGGGGGAGCTGAATCAAATATAATTTCGCCTACATACCAGAGCCTAAACATCAGCATCGGCAGCCGTGGCGACAGGATTCACCCCGCTGCAAAGTCACACGCAACTGTGCCATTTCTTTGTGCGGTTATAAATAGCATATTTTGGTGACAGCCGGTTGTGCACAATCCCCGCTCATTACAATACAAACCAACTGCGGTGCACGGAAAACGGGGCAAAAACGCAAGTCGACCCCCCAATACCCCAGGAGGATGCGCTCCGAGGTAGGAGAACCAGCAAACGACGCCGAGAGTGCTTCTCTCTTTTTTTTCCTCCAGAAGCGTTAGTTTTATTACCTCCAACATGCGTATCTCCTGCTGGGTGAGGTCGTTGGACGCCGCGCACTTGGTCCGCAGACCCCGCAGGCTGGAGACGGAGATCTCGATCATGTTCTGGATGAGCTCGCATTGGTGCAGCGCGGCCATCGCCGCGTCGCCGCCCGGTGCCCTTTCCGAGTGCTCATCCCTTTCTACCATCTTGCCACCTTTGCCAGGCGCACTATCCATTCCTCAGCATCGGGCAGCGCTTCTCGGGGGGCTGATGCGACCTGACAGCGTTAGAGCGCACCCATGCAGCGAATATGCGACAGCGCTATACCGAACGCCGAAGGAACGCGAATGACATCGCAGAAGGATTAGAACAGCAAATATGCAGCTTTGCGATGGAAGCGCCGGTTACGGGGTGCCCCTAAGAACTGCCCCGCAGATCTGACAGCATCGCTGGGCTGCGTTCAGTGCGCGATGCACTGCCGAAACTCCCTGTTTCTGCCACTGGCCGCTTGCGCGTGGACTCTGGCTGTCCGTCACCACGGTACACGCCCCATCGGCGCAATGCAGTCTGGGTACTGAAGTTTCCGCCCCGCTGACTGAACCGGTCCCATACAGTACAATGTTAACGCTTATTTATTTAGCAGACGCTTTTAGCCAAAGCAAAGTAGAATTGAGAAAGCAGAGTCGGATAGTCCCTGTAGTAGTTGGGGTTAAGCACCTACCAGTACCGGCGCACAAAACGAGTGCGTTTTGTTCATTTATATAGGCTATGCTTTGTTCTCAAAGTTAAATATTGCATTTGATACGAATGATACGAAAAAAACACACTGCACTGAAACAGAAACTATAACAGAATAAAAAATGGAATAAAAGTAGAATAAACCAAGAGGTTTTCAACCTTTTATTTAAATAGACCAGAGATAGCGTCTCTTCCACTAAAGCCTGCTTTTATAAATATCTTTTATAAAGAATGTTAATATTTCGGATACCCCTTGAATAATTTCGCTCTGGGATGGTGCTGGGCGTGCAGAGTAGAGGCATACATAACGTGGCAGATTCCGGAGGGCAGTGCTTAACGGGGACCCTTGAATACGTAAAATTATACAGAAAATTGGGCTGGTGGCCCCCATGGTACATTTTGGCAAGGGGACCTGAATTTTTAGCGAGTCCTCTGCGTGTCGGTGATTAATAACAGGCATTAAATAGCACGCATTAGAGCACCGATAATGCACTATGTCGAGTTTTAGAAAACGTTTCAGCGGAGACTCTGAAACTGCTCCCAGGACCCCAAGGGGATTATAGACAGAAAATCCTTGGACGATCAACTGACTCAGCCTTGTTTTCTGTCGTGTTGCAAAAGTTTAATATAGTTCTCCGAAAACCACGTTTTTCATTTAGATTTTTTTTCTGAACTTTGTAACAGCGCCCGTTATAGCCTAATCACTGGCGTTCGTACTGATCCAGTGTCAGTGCGCGTTTTCCATGTTCACCGATGCTGAAACTGGTAATTTTTCACCATGACCGCAACGTCGCTGTGCATCAGCATCAGTCTGGGAAACAAAGCGCCCCTCTTTACTGATCCCACCGAGTCCTTAGCGAGTCTTGAACCCAACCTCCGCGATCAAAACTGGGATGCTGCGACAAAAGGCCTCATTCCCAGTGTTGATCTAGATCTCAGATCTGTTAAAGAGAGAGCGTAACGCAATTCTGTCAAATAACTGCCCCATATTCACAGGCATCTCCCCGCCCCCATGGTAGCCCCTCTCCGTCAGCCTTCTGGTCACAGGACTTCACTTCCCGGCATGCACCGCGCCTCTATGATCTCGGGATTCCTCTCCGCACCCAGGTAAGCAGATGGGACAGGTGGACTCTTTGCGCTGTGCATATGATGCTTCCTTTCACTAATTTGGCGACACCAACCACATTTCAGTCGATATTGCCAAACCCATACTAGTGATTTACATTAATCTATGAAGAAGATCCCTGTCACGACAATGGCAATAGAAGGATTTCAGGTAATGGTAGATTTGCATTCGTATCATGCGGCTTAATTATCGGGACACTTCGCAGACAGTGCGTGTGTATGCAGGGTTTGGAGTCGGTGCGGTGCCGTCTGCTTACATGTGCGTCACCTACCTACAGCTGCTCAGACTGGGAAGGGGAATTACTGTGAAGCGAGCTGCGGCCCCCTCGCAATCCTGACCCCTGCGCTTGGTCAGCGAGGCTTCCGTCAAATTGTCATGTTGGCGGCGGTATTTACTCCAAAAAGACATAACATACCGGGTGGCATGCGGTGCTCTGGGTGTCACCGCCATCTAGCGGGGGTAGCGGAAAATTGCACAGCAGACTTTCACCCAGAAAACGCGTCAGTATTGTGTAAATAGTATGATAGAGACTGTTACGTAATGTTAAATCAAATGTATGTTTTCTTTCACCACCGCACCATATTTAAGGTGCTGTTAAGATGAATTCTGATTTCAATGACCAGTTTGGGTGAGAAAGTAAACCATTTTCATCAACACCTTAAAATTCATATACACAAAATCATTTGTAATCATTCAAATCAGCTGTACTTAATGCCATCTTATTTAAACAAGTCTGCTGCCACTTTTATCGGTGTCAGGGTTACTCAGCAGCTCCTCCTGGAGGTCGGCCACGGAACCTTCAGGCACTACACAGAGATCAGGAGAGACCTCGAGAGTCGGGTGAAGAGATGGAAATGAACTCCAGAAAGAGGAGAACATGGAAGATCATTTTATTTGTCCTCATGTGGACAATGCAGCCTCCTATCCTATTTCGTACCATATGAAAGTCAGGTGACCTGAACACCCCAAGGTTCACACAGACAAATGCTGTAGCTCATTTGATCCAGTCCGGGCTTGAACCTGGAGCCTGTACCTATGACTCCCACCTGTACCTCTCTCCATTTTCACAGTAGCAG
Source organism: Mormyrops attenuatus (assembly GCA_026777985.1). NCBI lineage: Eukaryota > Metazoa > Chordata > Actinopteri > Osteoglossiformes > Mormyridae > Mormyrops > Mormyrops attenuatus. The sequence continues at coordinate 2,807,137 of JAODKC010000065.1, read as the reverse complement.
ACCAGTGTTGTGGGGGGGGCTTGGAGCCCCGCTACCCCACCAGGCCTTTTCATACGCAGCTACACAGCTTATTTCCTTTGCTCTTTCTCCGCTGCGATGCTGAACAGTTACTATTATTAGCTTGAAATTTAATGAGCACTTCAGGGCTGTGCAGGAAGGGGGCGCTCTATCAAAGTCAGGCGAATTGAATTAAATGGTGCTTAAAGTATGTTATCCGGAGAGTGGCACATCAGCACTCTAAATAGTAGCAGACAGCATTAGGAAGGAAGTGGATCATAAAGCGTCTGATTGACAAATTACAATATCCAGGGGGGCAGAGTGTGGCTCAGAGGATGCTGTGTCTGTGATCAGAAGGTTGTTGGTTTGAATCCCACGGTCAGCAGAGTGATGTCACCATTGCGCCCCTGATAAAGGCCCTTATGTGCCAGTTGGTCCAGAGACTGTGTAACCCTGCTGTCTGAAAAACACTGTGTTTTGGATAAAAGTGTCTAAACTGTGCCTACATGAAAGTTCTTTAAATTATAAATTCACTGAACCATCCTGCTTTCAAATCATCTGGATAAATTCGTTTGTCATTTTGGTAGTTATATATTTTTCCTCAGAATACCCATTCGTTAAGAAAAAAAACGTAAATATTAATTATAAATTTTAAATAATAATAAAATCTCAACCAAAGGGACCTTCATATAGTTTCCAGTCAGTCAGATCAATGTATGCATTCTCCTGGTAATAAGCAGCCGACCAGCCACTTGTGTCCTTGGAGAGCGTGATGTAAGTATTTTTGCATCGCAGGGCTCACATGCACTGCTCCATACGCTCTGGACTTCAGACCAGACCCTCACGCTGACTAATGAGCTGCTTCCAGATGGAGGCCTGCATTCCTGTTCAGTCTCCTGCTGTGACCCTTTGGGGCTGTAATTTATGCCTTTGACCAGCAAGGGGCGACATCAGCCCTTGAAATAAAGTCTAAATAAACGAGGGGGCAGCAGAAACACACAATTCAGTACGGTAGCTGCTTGCTCTGTTGACATTACACTTAATTATTAATTACATCATTACAGAATTCACTTAGGTGTCTATGGGCTTCAAGGAAATCCACATGGATTTGACGAGAATCTGGAAACACTACACAAGCGGTTTCCAACCTTTTTTAGTGAGAACAACTTTACCACCATACCACACAAAAAGTAATTTTAATAAATGGTTTAGTCATTTAGATCAGAAAGCGGTGTTTCTTGGGAAGTTCAGAGTCCAAATATTCCATGTTGTTACCTCTTTGCCTACCGTTGTCTTGTGCACAATCATACACCCCAATGGGCTGAGATGAATAAATGCAGCCGCCCACCCCCAGCCCAGCAGTGAGGTGGAGCTCTCCAGCCAATGAGCTTGGAGTGCTCTCAGACAGACTCTGGTCACTCCACGGGACCCCACAGCAAGACAAAGCTGGGACTTTCTGTGCAAGAACAAAGGCATCTAAAAGTAAGCCCCCCCCAGCCCTCCCCGTTTTCAGTGCCGGTGCACAATGGACTGGTGTGTCACGCAAACGACGAGGGGGACGGGGGGTGGGCGCTGAAGCCTGACAAACGATAACCCGAGGAACTGCACAAAGAGTAGGAAGACGAGCAACACTGGGTCAGGCAGGCCCCGCCTCCTCAGCTCCCAGAATCCTCTACTCGGGAAGGCTAGCCCTCCCAGGAAGAGCAGACGCTGGTACACGACACGCACGCAGTAACACCCTGAGAACCATATTGGGGACCTCTCATCGTTAACATTTCAAATTTTTTAATAACTGGATGTTCCCCCATCGGTGGGGTTTCAGTGACAAACAGGTAAAACCTCAGGCAATCCTGTAGTGACGGCCAAGATTAGACATCAAGCAGCGAAGACTCATGCTGTATGAGTGCTGGAGACTTTAAACGGCCTTTTACAGGGGCTATAATGTGCCACCTGCAAGGTTCAACACTGACCGGCAGAGATCTTATAGACATATTGCTGAGTAGTAGTTTTACTAGTTAAAATGCTACTTAACTACATGGCCACAACCTGACAAGTGTGTTCGCAAAACAGGCCACCAGTCATTTTAAACAGCCTCACTGCATAACTTTCCTTACAGAAAAGCATTTTGCCAGCAATGACACAACAGCCCTGCAGGAGGCGCACAACTGAGCAGCCAGGAATGACACCCTTGGTCATGTTTTACATTTTCTTTTATTTAGACAACCCAAATAAAAGGCACATAAAACATCTCATGTTTACATTATTATTTTTGACAAACATACATTTAAAAAATGTAGGAATGTTGTACCTTTCTGCTATTCAGAAAGCCTAATGTTCATATATACAAAAATTACCATTGTTAATGTTCTAATACAAAAGATTTATAAAAGGTTATTTTAGTTTTTCTTCCACATCTATTACAACTACCACATCCTCAGGACTAAATGTTTTTGTACATCGATATACATTCAACTGCCTTCACAGGGGTCCCGAGCCTGCTGGTCTGTCCACAGCTGTGGAGGCGCACTAGCGCCCCCCTCAGCCTGCCAATTCATCTCACATGCTCCGCCTTCGCACTCTGATTTTTAGACAGGATGAACAAATGTGGCAACAGTTCCGTAAATGTCTGTCCGTAAAACAAAATCAATGACACGTTAGAACAATACTCATCAAGCAATTCTCTTCAAAATTTAAAAACTGGGTTTAAAAAAGTTGACTACATGCATATTTTCATCTTTTTTTCCTTTAAGTAATATGCAATGCCCCATACACAAAAAAAAAAGCAGTCAATAAACCCCCAGTTGTCATGGCGATGTCAAAAATGGATGCAGCTGGAAGCCCAGCCCCAGACTGCCTGAAGAGCGTGCTGGGTGAGCAGGACCAGAACACGGACGTGCGTGTGTGTGTGTGTGTGTGAGATCTGACTCCTTCCTGGCAGTTGATATCCCCGATATCGGAGGCAGTTCGACCCCCCCCTACACAACCCAAAATCCCAGGCTGCAGCTTTTAGTGTTCTCTCTACAGAGTATAAATCAACGCCCCCCCCCCCCCTCCACGTCACCCCCCCGGCTGGGTTTGCAGTCTGGTGGCCGACCACTCAGCCCGATTTGAATCAGACCGCCCGAGTCCTCATGCCCTGGGTGACCAGCCATGGCATGCTGCCTTCCTTTGATCTCTCTGTACCCAGGGGAACATAGGCCTTCTAGGGGACGTCACAGAGTAACCGACAAGGAGACAGAGTCAAGATCCAGCAGACAGAGGGTGATACAGACAGTTTTTAGGAGTCGCTGGATTCCACACCTGTGAAAGAGCTTCTATGTTACCTTTATTGCAGGAAAAAGCATATGGTACGGTAAATATTTACAAAGTAAGATGAAATGGCTTGGGGCAGAGTTCACTTTGAAATTGGGACGTGGGGGGGGGGGGGTCTAGCAATAAAATGAGCTACTGTCAGCGAATTTCCTGAGCGGAAGGTCCATACTAACAGGGTCATCTTCAAAGTTAAAATAAAAACATAAAAACCCAATGAAACAACCCAGCACACACATGGTAACAGTATAGGAAAACTATGACATTTTGGGACCGATCTCGCAGAACAGCATGCGGCCACTAGAGGGCACTGCCGAGGCACCTCATAACTAGCATCCCTACCCTGTCGCGTAATACTGCAGATTCACATACACAGGATGTGCTGTCAGTGCAAGACACCCCCCACTTCGTTTTCTTTATATTAAAAAAAAAAAGAAAATAAAACATGAAACACCCACGTGCTGGCACCAGGGTGCAAGAAACCCATCCCACTGGTTGGGGGGGGGGGGGGAACAGAGGGAGGAAGGAAGTGAGGGCCAGACTGCTGCCTCTAGGGAGACTCCAGCAGGAGTCGCTGTAGCACAGTCCAGAGAAATGCGAGTCCACATGCACATCAGTCCATGAGATCAGAGCACCACCCCCACAGAGAATGCCCCACCCCTTTGCCTTTCCTCTTTAAAACATTAAATACTGATTAGCAGGCTACAGTTTAAAAAAAAAAATAAAAAATAAAAAAAAAGAAAAGAAAGAAAAGCCATAAAACAGCTACTGTGTCAGAGCCTTAACTTAAAACCAGCAATGCAAACTTATTGCATTTGTTCTTCAGGTTCTGCTCCCCGTCCTCCCCAGAACCCAAAATGGTCAAGCTGACGCTGGTGGAAAGGGGAGGGGGCCCTCAGCCTGATGCCCAGCTAGATCCGCCTATTCTCAACGTAGTACATCATCGCTATCTCACTATTTCTAGGTCAGAGGTCCTTCTAAATAAACTCAAATGAAAAAAGTACAGCTTCCTGTGCTGTGACGCCAGACAGCCGGGGCAGACTCTCTGCTCCAAGTAAACCGTGTAACTGTAGGACAGGAGTGGGACATGGTGGAGGAGCCAGCAATGCAAGCTGGGTCATTGAGGGGTGTGTAGGTATGGGGGCAAAGGACAAGAAGACTGGGCCCGGTTTACCAGGGAGGAGAGGAAGGCAGGACTTGAGACAGAAAAGGCATGCTCTCCATAGACCTCATGGCGATGTTGAGGGGGGTGGTGATGTTCATGGGCATCGGCGTGGTGATGGCTACTGGGTGGGCGATGTTCATGGGCGCGGTCGCTGGGATGTTGACCGAGGCGATGTTGACCGGCGCCGTGATGGTGACCGGATGCTGCAGGTTGACCGGCGAGGTGATGTTGACCGTGTTGGTGGCAATGTTCATCTGCGCCGCCATGGTGACGGGGTTGCTGCTGCTGACGCCGCCACGGTTCATCGCCGTGGTAATGGGGGCAGAGACCGTTACGGGTGTGGCTGAGGCTGAATTGCAGACCTCGTTACTGTCTAAGAAAAACAAACAAGAACAAAAACGCAGAGACGGGGGAGAGAAGTCGTTACTGAATGGCGTGTTCCTTCTCGGGGCGAGGCAGAGGGACACCATCGTGCACAGACTGTAACACAGGATGAACCGAACGCTGCCGATAATGTGACCATTCCCGCTAAAACCAGGGGCTGTATCCAAGGCAACAGAGAGCATGTTAGACCCCTGCAAGGAGTCGTCAGAACAGGTTTACAGGGGTAACCCTGAACGAGAGAGAGATCACGACCAATCGAGATCCACCCCCACCTATGAAGCATTCAATAACCTGCAGCCAATCCAGGGTACAAAATGGGTCCATTTCCGAGCAGCACCAGAGTGGGTGGACACTTATTTTGGACTCAATATTCATCAGTCCTCTTTCCAAGCAATATGTAAAAATGTCCACTACAGGGGGATCAGAGAGACAAGGGTCCCTTCTGACATAAGGAGAGGGGCATTTACAGGGCCACTGGTGCTGTATCGAGCCGGGGGTACTCGCACTCATCGGGACGAGGGCAGGATCCGCAGCTGGGGTCAAGCAAAGTGCCAGTCAGATGGGATACGTCACCACGGCCCGCTCATACGAAGATGCCATGGGAGGAGATGGGATATTGAAAAAAGGTCAGCGGACGAGGCCAACCCTGGCGGCGTCTTTACTGTTAGTAGGAAGCAAAAGCAAAGCTGGAGATCACGGCAGACAGGACACAGAGGACATCTTCACATGCTCTGCCGTTGGGCCTTCACACGACCCGTAAGGCTGCAAACTTGTCAGTGGTAGTAGACTGTGGGTGGGGCCAGGTAGGGGGCGGGGTTAAATGTCAACCCACCTTTGTTACAAGAGGAGCTGAAGCCGCTCTGGCCGTGGGTCTTCAGGTGGCTGGTGATGTAGGCGGCGCTGAGCATCTTGCCGCAGATGTTGCAGGTGACCTTCCCCTCGTGCCGGATCATGTGGGAGCGAAGCCTGTCTTTGGTGGCGAAGGCGGAAGTGCAGGCCTGGGGTGGAGGACCAGAAACTAGCTTAATTTACCCCCATCAGTTAATGCAGCTAAACCCATGTCCTGGAGCTTTGAGGGAGGGGATATTTGGTGTACAAGTTACATTTAAGCAGTATATGACTGTCATCTAAGCTCACACACAAAAGCCTGCACTAAGTAACACTGTAGGCGGCAGCTCTGTTGTGCTCTCCAAAAAGCCATGTTGGGTGGGTCTATGCTCACTAGCACAGACAGGCGGGTTGCTTGTGTGTTCATCATACTTCAGCGATTTCATGACAAACACAGAGCAGGCAGCAGGAGTTCGACACTAAATCCTCAAAGAAGCCCCCTATTGGGCCGGGGGGGGGCGAGATGGGGGAGGAGAGGCTCCTTACCGTCACTTGGCACTTAAAAGGCCTCTCCGAGGAATGGACGTGTTTCACGTGACAGCTGAGGTGGTCGGGCCTGCAGAAAGACACAGGTGGCCTCGTCAGCAAAGATTCCACCACAGCGATGCGGAAACCTCTTCGTTCACCAGCGGGAAACGAAATGAAGATGCCTGAAGATGTCACCTCAACACTGCAGGTAGAACTCAAGCCAGGGGAGTCAAAACCCGCAGCCCCTACCCAACGGAGGGAAGTCAAAACCCGCAGCCCCTACCCAACGGAGGGAAGTCAAAACCCGCAGCCCCTACCCAACGGAGGGAAGTCAAAACCCGCAGCCCCTACCCAACAAAGGGGAGGTGAAATACCCAACAACCACCCAACCGTGGGAATATGACGCCTGAAACCAACCAAACCCAACCAGGAGAGTCAAAGCCCCCAATCCCTACCCAACAGAGTAGAGTCACGCACCTGGAGAAGCCCTTCCCACAGACTGAGCACACATAGGGCTTATGCACGCCTCCATCGTGCGAGCGGACGTGATAAGTCATGCGATCCTTCCGCTTGAAGCGCTGCTGGCAGATAGGGCACTCGAAAGGCTTCTCGTCCGAGTGAGACAGCTTGTGGCGGTTCAGGTGGTAGACGTCGCGGAAGGCCTTGCCGCACATCTCGCAGCCGTGGTTCTTCTTGACAGGCTTGGCCGGCTTCTTGGGGGCGCTGGGCTGCTGCTGTGGTGGCGGAGCCATGCCAGAGGCGGCGGCGGCGGCAGCAGCTGCGGCAGCGGACATGACACTGGAGCCTGTAGACGCCGACGTGGTGGCCGTGGTGAGGATGCCAGCGATGGTGGAAATATAGGAGGGGTTGGCCCCCTCGCGTGGCACACTGGAGATGAGTGGCACCATAGTGGGAGCAGCCTGTGCCTTCTTGGGCCGCGACACCATCTTGACGCCTGTGTGGCAGGACTCATGCCTCCGCAGGTGGTAACTATCCCGGAAGGCCTTGTTGCAGTAGCCACAGACGAAGGGCGTTTTGGTCTTTGGCTCCTTCTTCACCACAGCCATAGGCCCGGAAGATCCGCCACCACCTCCCCCTCCTCCACCACCCCCACCGCCACCCCCGCCCCCCGTCCCACTGGCCACGTTGTCCTTCAGGAGCTCTGCAGCGCTGGCCGGAGGCTTCTGATCCAGTGGGATGGGCAGAACGGGCTTCTGGTCTGGCGGCTCGGCTCCTGCACTGAGTAGGGGCAGAAGGCCGCTCTGGGCCACCTGGTGCTGGTGGTGGAGAGCCTCGTTTGCCTGCTGGGGTTGGGAGAGAGTAAGGCGGAGGCAGGTCAGCATGGCCAAAGGAGACATAGGGGGAATACAACCCATCCACCATTCAACTAGGGGGGCAGTCAGCATGTTTTACAGTTAAACCACAGAAGCTTTCGACTCACGAGTGCTCAGGACACAGGCAGGTGACACCTTCTGATGAGTCATATTTGGACTTTTAGTTTACCACCCCCCCCCCCCGGCAAATCTCCAAGTGACAGTGCAGGACTGAAGCAGCCTGAGGACATTACAAGCCCATTAGGTAGAAATAGAGCAAGACACATTTTGAGCCTGCGTGCCCAGAAAGCATGTATCTTGTGGTTTTTTTCTTTGGGGGGCAATTAACGTTTCTAATGCGGCATTGTTAAGCGAGTAGGGTGAGACCAGAAAATCCACGTCACCAATGCGGC
>JAODKC010000065.1:2766569-2797064 GCA_026777985.1 Mormyrops attenuatus | reverse complement strand
CCCCCCCCCCCCCCCCCCCCCCCCCCCCCCCCCCCCCCCCCCCCCCCCCCCCCCCCCCCCCCCCCGCCCGCGGCCCCATTTGGTACAGGTGGGAGGTGGAGGGGCAAAGGGGAAATGGCGCAGTTTATCAGGTCCTCTCCCTCCACGGTTCCCTGGCTCTGAGAAGCAGCCTTCCAGTGGGTCGGCGGGGGGATCCTGCGGGTTAAAAATGAATCCCACACTCTGCTCCTCACTCGGTCTGCTCTATTGTGGTGCTTATGCCCCTCCAGGGGGTCTTTGTGCTGCAGCTCCCTCCACGTCGGCTGTGTGGCGCCACACAAACCAAAACCAGCGGCTGTAGAGACCCTGGGGAACTGGGAAACTTTCAAACAGACCCTACCCCCCCGCCCCAAAACACACACACAAAGCACCTGCCAGGCAGATGGTGGCTAAGCGGTTAAGTGAGAGGCCAACTCTGACCAAAAGGTTGCAGGCTCCAGCCCCGGGATTGCCCACGCATCCCCATGTAACAGCACTTCAAACCAAAAACGGCCGAAAAACCGCCAACTGCACAAAAACTAGCAAGTTTGCAAAGAGGAGCCGCTTGACCAAAGAGAGCGTCTGCAACAAGGACGTTATGAATAAGAACAAATGGGAATAAGGAGGCGGCGGCAAAGAGCCAGCAGGGGGCGGCGGGCCGAAAGCACTGCGCTTCACATCGCTCCGGTGATTTTGACACAAATCCAGTCTGAAGGCTGAGGTCACTCAGAGATAAATAACCGGGAATCTGAGCGGGGGGAGGGGAGAAAGGCATACCCCCCACTGCAAGCCCACTATTACAAAGCAGCCAGAAAAGACAGCCGCGAACTTCCACGCAATGGCAAAAGCAAATAGCAATTAACATATGAAGAGGCTATAAAAAAGGCTCATTCTGGGGGCTCTGTCTCAGCCCTTTAAAGCAGCCTTACACAGAAAAAAGCACCAACAAGTGTTTACACACCGGCCATATAACCAGGGATGGAGGGAGGGAATGAGCCTGTCACATGACCGAGCAGCCCTCGCGTCACTCCAATGCAGGGTCTACAGATGTGAACACAGTGCTCCCCTGAAGGGGCATCGAGGGCAGATGAGCAAAGGACATCCCCACTCACCTCTCCTAGGCAACAGCAACAAGGGAACTGCATTCGTACCACAAACAGGACAGCTAACCCAGAAGGGCACTTTACCAAAAACAAAAGCTATGGCAAAGGATTATAAAAATTTAAGGTATAAGCAAACCTCTCAGGAACTAGAGAGATCAAAGACTACACGAGCTGCCATGTCAGCCGGACTCCATTCCGATACAGTCAGACTCCTATCTATTCTGCCTGATACAGGACAGTTTCTATGGAAACCTCCAAGCCCTCATGTGTGGCCTGAAAGAACTGCTTCACCTTCTGACCGACACCCGAATCCCACCAGTGCCTCAGCTTACAGATGGGGGTCAAGCCACATCACTTGACTCTCAGACACACCACACACGACCGCTAGTGTTCCTCCCAAAGGAAGCAGTCACACTCTCGATTCAAACATCCCAACTCACCCTCAGTCAGCCACGGCCCAGACTCCTAACTCAGCAGTTCACCACATGAGAACAAGGCATCTACTACAGGCATGTGGCATGTACCTGTCACCGTGGCAACAAAGACTTCAAAGATGAGAGGATAAAAGAGGAGGACCCCCACAGGACAGTACCCCCAAGGATGAGCATCTGAACCATGTATAATGTGTGATACAAAACAAAAACGGGAGATAGCAGTCTAACCCAGCCCATTTTAAAGCTCCCAAACCAAATGCCTTTCAGCACAAAAGCGTACAAACGAGTTAATTTATCAGCAGACATATCTGAAAGGTGCATTTCTGTAACAAAGCGGACAACAAGTTCAGACTGTTTAAAATCAAGGAAATATCCACTGCTGGGTAGCTTTAGAGTTTGAGAAGTTGGGTGAAGGGCACTGGGCTACAAAGTTATGGATATTCCAGATTTCCACCTAAATACCCCCAATACACCCCCCGACACTCAGAGAAAAGGCTCTAGTGATTCTAACACCTGGCCGATAAGGCGTATCTGATTCAGACAATGAACCAGGCGGCTGCACCACTACCATTTTGCCTGAGGGAGATTTTATGGTTCCGGCTTGAATGTTAATTCCCCAGCCTGGTCAATAGCGCCACAGGGTGGCAGGTTACTTAGGGGAGCTGGGAAGCAGCGGGACTCTGGTGCTCTGCAGCCATAATGCACCTCAGTCCGCCAACTTGGATACCAGCGACCCTGTGTGACTCATCCACACCCGGGCAGGCAGGTAGATCTCAGTCCAGCACACAGAGCCCAATAAGGACCAGAAAAAAACCCTCACAAAGAAATGAGTCAGGTGGGAGGAACACACAAATCTCCCTCTCCACCATCTAGTTTTTGGATAGAACTGCATTAAAGACAAATAGAAATTAATGCAAAGAAATGCATGTTAATTAGACTTACAAAAATAACAAAACAGTTCATGCATCCATCAATGGCCAAGGCTAAGAATGAAACCCCAACACACAGGGTGAAACCCAGAAACGAAAAACCCCCAAATCACCCCGGTTATCTGCAACACGCTTAAGATTCCGGAGATAAGCCTTTCGGAGGAAAAGGTGCTTTTACAGAAAAGTGGCCAAAATGGGTGCAGGAAGTCCCGGATCCGCGGCCGTGGGGGGTTTGAAGCCCCGGATCCGCGCCTTTAACGCACTTACGGGGTTTTTTTTTTTTTTTACGGATTTTACGGTTAAAAGTGAGCCGTGGGCTCTCGGCGGGCCGCCGGCCATCCTCCCCCCAGTGGACCGCGCTGTTTTCACACGCATACTTCACATTCCTCCCCCACAAAGACCGCGGTTTTGGGGCCCATTTGAACGACGGCGGGGGAAAAAAAAGAGAGGATGGGGGGAAAGGATAGGAGAAAGGAACTCCGGCGGCACTGCAGACTCCGGCGGCGTGGGCTGCTCTCCATCCGCATCCCTGCACTGATCGCCGCGGGGGGTGAGCGGGAGCGGGGGAGCGCCTTTTATCCAGCCGTAATGATGATAAAAAAAAAAGAATTAAAAACACGATACGCGGTCCTGTGTAGCCGAGAAACAGGAGTAACCCCGAGCTCACGAGCCACAGTAACCCGGGAAAACAGGAGCAACCCCCGCTAACGCCGCGCGCGCACTAACACGGGACTGGCGGCGCCGTTGGCGCCCAGCGGCATCTCCAGCCGCCTTACAGCCACACCGACCGGCCTCCTCCAAATAAAACGACTCAACTTCGCCCTCAGCTCTCGTTTCGTGCACCGAACACTTAACCCGCGATAAATTCGACGAGCGTACACCAGACCATGGGGCGAAAACTGCCGCGTCGCGCCCTGCCTCGCAGCTGGACGCCCGCGGCTTCGCTCCGCCGTTAGCCTAGCCTAGCTTAGCCTAGCCTAGCCAGCGCGCTGCCATTGTTTTGCCTGGCTAGCTGTACCTAAAGTAAACCTTCTAAAAAAAGTCATCCGCACCGTCCGCTTCCCCGCTTCCGAGTAAAGCTTCATCTAAAGAGGCCCCATGTTCGGCTCGCGGCGGCATTCTTACCTGGAATAAAAATGTACTCCAGCTCGACTCCATTGCAACACTTAGAAATCTGCAGGAAACCTACAAGAAATCTACAACAAAGCAGCTAAACATGGCAGCCGCTACAACTTCCGGTAACCTCTGGGCCAGACCACTTCGGCTCGAATCTGGGGGCGGGTGGTTAATAAGAACACCCCACAGACACGACAATTTTTCTAATATTTTCACATATTAAATGACTTTTAATTTATATAATTTGTATCACACCAAATGTTTTTGATTTTTGTAAGATGTTACGTGATGGTTGCGCCTTAAAGTTCCAGGTTATTCTGGTACACCCCTGTCTCCCTCCATTTTCCTAGTCCAGCAGGGGGCATTTGAAAAATGGCAGAGTTTATATTATTGTATTCGCCAAGGCTAAGGTCTCTTTGGTGGGTCGGCGCGGTACATATGTTTCCATATGCGCACTGTGTGCCTTTGATGTAATGTGTGGTTAACGCCACAACTCGGAAATAAACCCCACTGAGTCCACTGGCAGATCCGTCATTTAAAGTCATTTAAGCCTAACAGATAAAATTTCTCTTCTATGCAAATAGTTATAGCCGGGCAGAATTAGTGTACAGCGGTGCATGTTGTTATTTATTTTAGAATCATTTGTTTATAATTTCTGCCGATTATTCGCATCCAGACATATGAAACATGATGACATTTCTATTTCAAGCCAGTGATTGCGCATACTTAACTGCTTAAAATAAATCCAATAGTTAGTACGTTTAAAATAAGAATTATGCATTTTTACACGATTGAGGGTAACTGGGTTATTTGGAAAAGCGGTGATTTCTGCAGCAGTTACTCTCCACTTCTAAATAAAGCGACGTACATTATTTACTGCGTGTACCACAGTAAATGTCTGACAGATCAAAGTGAAAACCGAAACAACCTAACACCAACGGTTATGTAAGATACCAAACCCTCGTCGGGCTACTCGGGGCGTTATTAGTGCGTCAGTTGGGGAGACCGTTTTCAAGACTGGGGAATTCTTTATTGTCAATAGATCCTTGTACAAGCCCACATTCACAGAAATACCGATTCCCTTGCCCCAACCCACCCCCCCCCATGGTGCTACACATTAATACAAGTACAATAAACAAACGTATGACATATACAATACCATAAATACGCAAATAGCGTATAAAACTGTTTGCTTTTGTGAGTTTTGGAGTGTAGTGCAAATAAAGTATGTGCAAATGTTATAACATTTAAACCTGTGTGACCTGTATTTTTTCTTCACTAAATACTTAAATCATTACCGATATGATTTGTTTGCTAGGGAAATATGATTGAAACATAACTCAATCACACCTACAAAACATTCAGCATAGCTTTAATTTTTTGTATCAGTCAGTGTGTTTGTTTGCTGTACACAGATTGTCCTTCGCCATGCTAGCAAAGTGTAATATGTCAGTCAGGGCCTACACACTCAAATGTCTCCACAAAAGAACTACATCACAACACCCAAGATACTATATGCCATTTGCAGGGCTGCCAATTCTCACCCATCTGGCGTGACACTCACGCTTTCAGACTGTCATGCTCACACAAGAAATCCTACAGCGAATCTATATTATCCCATTATAAACCTAAAATTAGCTACACCAAAAGAGTTGGGGTAGTATGAAAACCCTACAGACTGTTTACAAGGTAATACAACTGCTATATACATATAAATGAGTGTGCAGACTTGTCTGAAATTGAAAATTTCACTCCAGCCAGCTGACCAAAGTTGGCAGCCCTGCAGATCATATGCCAGTCACACTTTATAATGTAAACAAATATTAGACAGCTTCAATAAATGTTGGGGAAAGGGCAAACTATTTTTACTGAAAAATACAGGAAAAGAAGATACATTTATGAAAATATTAAACAGATGCACATGCCTTTAGGGTACTTAACGGTTTTAAAACTACTTTGGAAGATTAAATAGTGAATCATCTTATTTTGATTGAATGGTTTAGAATTAATTGGGTAACAGCATACTCAGTGGGATAGCTGATGTTTCATGCTGCTAATAGTATGTGGTCATATGGCACTTGACGTATTAGTGACTCAAACTGTCACATTTCTGACAGCAACAGTCCTGTTTCTTTAATTTGTGGGTGTGTGGTACAGCTGAGCTTTATGTAGACCAGTGTTTCCCCAACCCAGTCCTCGGGGAACCCCGGACAGTCCACGTTTTTGCTCCCTCCCAGCTCCCAGCCAATCAGAAACACTGAATACCTGGTACAGGTGTGCTGGGAGCTAAGAGGAAGCAAAAACGTGGACTGTCCGGGCTTGCCCGAGGACTGGGTTGGGGAAACACTGATGTAGACCATCAGCAAATGGAATAGACCAGTGTTTCCCAGCATGCTCTTGGGGGACCCCCTGACTGTAAGCAAGCTTGGAGGCCACAGCACAGGGTCATACGGGGGTTAAGTGCATTGCTCAGGGGGGCCAACAGCATTATCAGTCTGCAGTCCCTGGGATTCGTAACTGTGACCTTCTGATCGTAAGTGTATCACAATGCCACTCTTTTTTGGCAGTCCAGGCAGCTGGGCATCCTCCTGGTCAGGAGGTGCTGCACCCCGTCCAATGGATGATCATGATTTGCCCAGGCTTTGGAGGTGAGGGCTGTGCTATCACCTCATTCTTAAGGCTTGCTTTCCTGATAAGGACTCAGAGTCACATCAGACATGCGTGTATGCAGCTGCGTAGTCTGACCCTCAGTGCTGGCCCTGGGTGTTCTGGCACCCTAGGCAAGATTCTACGGAGCATCCCCATCCCCCGCAGCATCAGGGAACAAATGTTGCCAGTTTATTTATTTATTTTAAAAAGCATTTCATCAGCACAGGGTATCTGGCTGCTAACTCGCCACCATGTGTTTGTGAAATTTTATAATTAGTGTAAATAGCTCTAATGTCACAGAATGCAACCAGAGGTATTTCCTCTGATTTCTTTCACTGACTCATTTGTGACCCCTAATCAAATGGTGCCCTAGGCGGTCGCCTATGTCACCTATAGGGGGGCAGCTGGTCCTGTTGCCTCCGTACACCGATAGCCTGCTTAAAAGAGCGCCACCTAATGCTTTTTTAATTAATAGAAATGCACAAAGGTTTGCATCAATACAAGTGGCAAACAATTCAAGTTAATGACAAAATAACATATAACACAGCAATTCACAAAAATATTGTAACAACAACAACAATTGTAACTACAATAGCAACAGTTCATTAGCATGTTCATGTTGATATTATATTTGATGACTTTTTTGAGTGATCTAGCAGATAAATTATGGATTTATGTGATATTTATAACTTTTGTCAGCCTTATAAACCATCTACATCTCAGTTAACGATGGGAAGCAGTGTTTCCGCTCGGCAACATTTTTCCATGGCAACCAACCACGCCAAAGTCTTTGCTGTCATGGCAAAAAAAACATCTATCCGACCAATCAATCAATCAGTCAATCAATCAATCAATCAATCAATCAATCAATCAATCAATCATCCAATCCAACACCAAGTGTTTGTTGACACCCCATAGACAGAGAGGGAATATGGCTTCCCTAAACAATAATAATAAAAAAAACATGTACAACAATAGTCTGATGTCTGCATTTTTTTCAATAGCATCCCCCCCCCCCCCCCCGTCATGATGCCCTGATGCCAAACCTCTTCATCCACAGGAAACACTGATGGGAAGTCTAGGCTTGTAGATGCATGGTGGGATTGTGGATGGCTTTAACACTCACGGCCAATCATTGCATTGACAGCTCAGGGTTACTTCCGTTACATCATATCCCCCTTTATTATTGGACAGTTCTCTAGGGAGGTTTACTTTGACTTAGAAAAACAGCCTCTTGGTCCATCCTTAGGCTCTTTGTGATGGAGGTAGCACTTCCACACCCTTCTGATGGTGCTGGGGAGTGCCAAGCTGGCCTGGGTTGAGGGAATATCTTGGTTCTGAGTCTTCATATTGACCTCCATAGTGTCATATCTTGGTGCTGGATACATAGGGGCTCCTAGGAAGGGAAACTGGCATCTAGATCTGTCCAGGAGGTTTGGGAGATGCTTCTTCCTGGACAGACCACATGTTTTGTGTACAGCACCAACCAGTGTAAGTTTTCCCCACCATGTTTTCATTGCTACTTTGCTTTCAGTCTCATATGGATGGGGCCCTGCATTCAGTGCAAAGCAGACCAACTGATAACATTTTACAGACCACCACAATCAGAGGCGACTCTAGGGACTCTGGGGGCACTTAGGACATCTTATGAATTATTTTATTTCATTTCCATGTTCATATTTCATATACTAGCCAAATAAGTCGAATGATAAAGTCAGTATCTGCAAGATTATGTTTCAAGATTTTTAGCCAAGGCGAATATCAGTTTTCTTTTGCCAAAAGCCAGATATTTTTAGTGTAGAAATTCAGACTAGGTCTTTTTGCTGGTGGTCAGCACGGCAGGGACCATTTTGGGTGCGTTCTGCCACACGCGCCGATACCTGCTGTGTCAGGACAGTCCAAGGTTTTTCTCTATCTGCC
This sequence comes from Mormyrops attenuatus, assembly GCA_026777985.1. NCBI lineage: Eukaryota > Metazoa > Chordata > Actinopteri > Osteoglossiformes > Mormyridae > Mormyrops > Mormyrops attenuatus. The sequence goes on along the minus strand of JAODKC010000065.1, from coordinate 2,788,895 downwards.
ATTTTAGGAAATGCTTGAGAAGCCGAAACACCGGAATGCGGCGCGCAACATATGGAATTTCTATACACACACCTAAAGAAATGACTATTAATGACTATTATGACGAACATCAAGAAATATTTTTATTTTACAAATATAAAGGAGCCACTATTTTGACCACACGTATATCATCACCACTGAATAAATGAAATATTTTGGGAGGTAGATGAGTGGGGCGAAGTCATAGAGTTCGCGGGGGATGGCCATTTGCCGGGCTGCGGTTCCGCAAAGTTGCCAGCTGGGGGCGCCTTAGGACCGACTTTGCTTGCGGGACCTGCGGTGGAATAGGGGCGGGGGGGGGGGGAGTGGCGGCGGCGCAGCGCCGTGCCGCTGGTCCCAGCGAAGGTACCTTATTGCGCTCCGAATCGGCACCGGGCTCGGGGAGCTGCAGAGACGTCGCACGTCCAAAGGCGTACGGCTCACCGGGAAACGGTGAGTAGGTCTCAGCCATCCACGGGGATTTATATTTATAAGGAAGAAATGCACTATTCTGGATTCTGCAGGGTTGAAGCGTACTTGAACTTGGGGTTAAATCGCACTCACACCGATGAGGTCGGGATAGCGAACTAGCCCCAAATGATGTGTCACCATTTAAGCATTGATGGCAGTAATTGCTAGAGTGTCTGGGTATATTTCCCGTCCGGTAATCAATGAAGGGAAACTGATTTCATAACCTGCATCTACTTATGTATGCTGTACTGTTGTGCATTTTAAACTTTGATTATATTTTTATAACGCTGATCTTGAACGCACTGTCCGTTCATTGCGTGCTTATTAATAATGTTTTATAGTAAGGTGTAATGATCTAGTTTAATCAGGTCTGTTACTTGGACGAAATCGCTGGCGTTCTTATTGCGTGACGGGGAGGGCACGGTGAAAGAGCGTTTGGGACGGGAAACTAGTGTGAGAAGAAGGCGTGAAAATACGCATCGGAGTATGAGAAAGCCAGACAGCGACTCACCTGCTTACATGCATGTGGTGGCGTGGAATACGGGTACACTGCAGCCCGGCAGGTCCTGACAGCAGATACGGGGCTCAAGTGTGTACATCTGGACCGGGAGAGGACGGAGCGGTGCACCTGTCCCCCCTTTGGGGGGGGGGGGGCAACGCATCCCCCACAGAGTCACCGTCTGACTCTCTGCGGCTCTGCTACCCTATACTGCTGGTTGAAATTACAGCCACGTGACCTCTCAGGCTAAACGGTAGGGGGGATAAATCTCGCAGTTCATACAATATCTCCAGTGTTACGAGTCTGTTTGCTAATGGTGGGAGTCCCATACGTCTTACTGTGTGACGTTCACGTAGGTCAGAGGGTGGGTGTAGGCAGGAGGCTGCAGGGCTGTAAAACACAATGTGCGACAGCGCCGTGCAAATAATAGCTGAGACAGAGATCTGAGCCGACAAGCAGAGGGTTCAGATGGGCAGATTAGGAATGTTTTTTGAGCGCTGAGTCATGTCCGGAGGGGCAGACCTGACGCCCCGCATTCCTGATAAGGATGCCCGTCTTTGTGCTGTTTTTCTTTGAGATTCTTCTAATTGCTGTGGTGCATTCATTAAGAACAGCGTTAACTTCGATCTTGAGGCGATAAAGGTCAGAGTTTGCCGCTTGTCACAGAGCATTGGCTGTCACTGATGAGATGTCAAAGGATTTGATACAATAGGCTTCAGTTCATCCAAAGAGGGGGAAACTCACATCCTGCCCAACCTTCTCTTCTCAGGAGAGCTGGATCTGCAGGTTCTGGCACCGCCTCGCGTCGTGCCTGGTACTCACCCCGCATGGGGGTGTAGCCTCCATGTGACGGGCCTCTGACGGCCAAGATCAGGCCTCTTCCACAATGTTCCACCTGATCAAGAAGGACAAAGACAAGGATGCTGGGAAGAAGGAGAAGAGGGAGAAGAGGGAGAAGAAGGAGCGCATGTCGGCGGCGGAGCTGAGGAGCCTGGAGGAGATGAGCGTGAGGAGGGGTTTCTTCCACCTCCCTCGTGGGGCCAAGAAGGAGCAGAAGGGGAGGATGGAGATCTCAGGCCCCATGCCTGTCCGGGCCAGCACCACAGAGACCGGGGGGCCAGCAGCAGACACGGCAGGCCCCGGCGAGGAGACAAAGGGTGGTGTGGGGGCCCGGCGCAGCTCAGTGCGTGAGCGTGCCGCCAAGTCTCTGGCCAAGCAGAGCTCACAGGTGGGTCACCTCATGAAGCGCCTGTCCTTCTCCCAAAAGGGCAGTGAGGACAGGCCACCGGAGGGCGCCATGCCCTCCCCATCCCCACAGGCCTCTGACATGTCCCCAAAGCCCGGAGACCCTGAGCCCGGTATGGGCCCAGTGAAAGTCCCGGAGCTGGTGGAGCGGACGTTTGCGGCGGACCTGCACCTTCCCGCTGTGGTGCCCCCAGTTCTGCCGGATCCTCGGGAGCTGGAGATTCGGAGGCGTGACACCGGCGACTTCGGCTTCTCTCTGCGCCGCACCACCATGCTAGAGCGCCGTGCTGCCGATGGTGCCGTCTGCAAACGTGTGGTCCACTTCGCCGAGCCCGGCTCTGGCGCCAAGGACACGGGACTGGGGCTGGGCCCGGGCCTGGGGCTGGAGCTTGGCCTGGTGCCTGGCGACCGGTTGGTGGAGGTGAACGGGCTCAACGTGGAGGGCCGGAATCGGGACGAGATCGTAGAGATGATCCGGCAGTCAGGCGAGACGGTGCGGCTGAAGGTGCAGCCCATCCTGGAGCTGGCGGAGCTGAGCCGTGGTTGGCTGAGGAGCAGCGAAGGGCTGCGGCGGGAAGTCCTAGAGGTAAGCAAACCTCCCAGCTCCCCATTGGGGGCACAGAACTCTCTTGTAACTCATGGTGCGGCTGTGTGAGGGAGGAACCACCTGAAGGAGCCCATCACACCAGTGGAATTACCAGAGTCCCATCACAGCGTGGGCATTGGGGGTCCCCTGGTGGACAGAGGTTGTCAATCGGGGGGCCCCCCAGGAGTGGTGTACCCCCATCCAGCTTGTCTCCAACTCCCCTGAGCTTCTCAGTCCATAAATATGCTGCAGATCTCTTCTCTTTCCTAGAGTCACACATACAGATGTTACCTGTGGGGGGAACTTTGAACTAGTTAGCAAGGGGGTCGGGGGTGTCAGAGTCAGGCTTTCTGGGGGTGGGTTTTACTCCCAGACAGCGAGTCCAGAATTCTTAACCGAGCCTGCAGCCACGTTGTTGATGACAGCCAGAAGAGGTGGAACAGGTTTACCAGCACGGTGATATCAGCTGAGGGTGTGATGTGACAGCCCACTGTCTCTGATGGGGGGGGGGGCACTCACTAACCGTGAATCAAGGAGGTCTAAGGTACAAGTTGTGTTATATATTTTGCACAGGATGAGTTAATTCTTGCTGCACTGAGGAAGGCTGAGCAAAAGCAGGTTTTAGGGGGAAAACGTGATAGTAGGTTATGTCTCCGGGACAGAAAGTCGGGTCCCGGCATGTCCCTGTGCTGGATAATTGTAATTGTAATAGATAATTGTAGCCTTCTTACCTTGTTTTGGAGTGACAACTGGTTAAGACCAGTTGGGATCCATGTGGACTGGGTGGGCCGGGATAGTTAAATGCACACTGGAAGACTCTACTCATTCATTTATTGATCAGTCATTCACCAGCTCCTTCTGTGATATTAACAATGAGAGCACAGTACTGTCTGGCCTATAGGAATGATGCCACAATGTTAGAGCGATACAATCTGACCCACAGGAATGATGTCACAATGCTAATACAATATAGTGTGATCTGCAGGAATGATGCCACAGTGCGAACGCAATGGAGTCTGATCAGTAGGAATGATGTGACAATGCTAACACAATACAATCTGATCTGCAGGAATGATGTCACAATGCTAGCACAATACAGTCTGATCTGCAGGAATGATGTCATAATGCTAGCACAATGCAGTCTGATCTGCAGGAATGATGTCATAATGCTAGCACAATGGAGTCTGATCTGCAGGAATGATGTCATAATGCTAGCACAATATTGTCTTGTCTATAGGAATGATGTCACAATGCTGGTTAAAATAGTGGGTCCTACCTGTTACTAGCTAGCTGTGCCTCATGGAATGGCCACTGAGTGTACACTCAGCTGTCTCAGGGTGGACTGTAGCTGTCTTTGGGTGGTCTGTATGGTCTGTACCTGTTTCAGGATAGTGTAGCTGTCTTGGGATGGTCTGTATCAAATTCCAGATGGTCTACACCTGTCTCAGGGTGGTTTATACCTGTCTTGAAATAGTCTGTAGCTGTCTTGGGGAGGTCTGTAGCTGTCTCAGGATGGTCTGCACCTGTCTTGGGATAGTCTGTAGCTGTCTCCAGATGGTTTGTAGCTGTTTCAGTGTGGTCTGCATGCACAGATGCAGGCACAGTCTCCTCATGCGTTTGTAAATATGTCAGCCACTTCTGGCAGAGGAAGGCACTCAACCTGGATCGCCTCAGTAAAAATAACTTCCTGTGCTGGATTCTCAGCCGTGAGGCTCTTGAAGGTCCCCCTGGACAGACCCATTGGTGGGGCAGCTGCACAACACGGTCGGCCTCGATTCCGTAGCCGCTGCGGTGGTGGGTGCGTCACTGCTGGGCGAGCTCCGTTTGCACAGCACCGGCTGTTAGAGATGGTGGGGGTACAATGACTCCCTACTGGGATGGAACACGCAGCCCCCTCCCCCCACTGCCCCAGCAAAGCATCGTCTCCTTACACCCCCCGCCCCCGTCCCAGATACAACAGCGAAAGAGTGACTGTTCCGTTGTGGAAGGAGGAAAAAAGAGGGCTTTTGGGGACTGACCCAAAACTGTAACGTCTATTTAAGGCACATGGGTTATAAAAAGTCTCGGACTGAGCTGTACCAGCCAGCCTGCTGTCGGTCGCCAGGCTTGGCGGGATTTAGCCACAAGCTGCTGTCGGAGGCCTGCTGGCATGGTGGGTGGTGGCTGGGGCTGAGGGGGGCCAGGAGGTTGCTGGTTCACAGCCTAGCTCTGGAGCTGCTGTTTACTGTGGGGACATTCCTCCAGAATACCATATTTATAAGAATGTGCTTTTCTGTATTAGTCACATGGGCACAGTGACTCGCTCCATTAGTAACACAGGTACTGTGACTCCTTCTGTAAATGTCACAGGTACAAGGACTCCCTCAGTTAGTGACAAAGGCAAGGTGACTCCCTCCATTAGTAACACAGGTACTGTGACTCCCTGTATTAGAGACAAGCTCTGTGACTGCTTCTGTTAATGTCACAGGTACAGTGACTCCCTCCATTAGTGACAGAGGCACAATGACTCCCTCCCGTAGTGACACAGGCACTGTGACTCCCTCCATCAGTGACACAGGTACTGTGACTCCCCTCCATTGGTGACTCAGACACTGTGGATTCCCTCAGTTAGTGACAGAGGCACAGTGGCTCCCTCCATTAGTGACACAGACACCGTGACTCCCTCCAACAGTGACACAAGCACCATGACTCCCTCCAACAATGACAAAGGCACTGTGACTCCCTTCATTAGTGACACAGGCACTGTGACTCCCTCACAATAGCAGCATTTCATGTGCTGGTGTGGTCATGTGACCAGCCCTTCTCGCTTCAGACAGCACTATCCTGTCAGGCTCGTTTGGGCAGCTCACCGAGCGATGCCTCCGGCTGGGAAAAGGGCTGCTGGCTGGCATCCTTAAGTCGTACCTACGCTGCATTCCAGGCCACTCCTGTTCCGTTCTCCGTCAATGGTCTGGGATCAGTCCTCTGTGGTGGAGAATTGGGGGCAGGGGAGTTGTTTTAAGCCTTTCCCCAGTCCGGGATGACGATGGATTGAGGCTCGAAAACAGGACTGAGATCAGCTCTGCTGCTGCAGCGCAATCTGATCTGACCCGGTCTGTCGATATGTGAAGGTGTGAGCAGGGATAAGCAGGTTAGGGCCCAGAGAGCGATTCCAGCGTGGCACCACGCTAGCCGACATTAACATCACTAACACAGCTACGTGTCCCATGTGAGTGAAGGCTCACGGGTACGAGGCGTATTTTCAGCCAGGATGCAGTTGATTGGCTTCTGGCCAGCCGAACTGGACCACATATAGTCGCTCTTCTGTATCAGTATATGTTAGACGCCGGTGGGTTACTGGCTTTGACTGGGATTATCACTGGGGTAACCTCACTGGGTTCTGTTAGTTTGTGTGTTTTTATTGTGTGTTTGTTAGTCCTTTGAGAAGGAAGGTGTGGATGTGCAAGTGCACTCACAGACACAGACACACACAAATAAACACAGACAGACAAACAGGTACACACACACAGACACACACACACTCACACACAGACACACACACAGACACACACAAATAGGCTAACACACACACACACACACAGACACACATACACACACATACAGACACACACACAAAGAGACACACACACTCACACACAGACACACACACAAAGAGACACACACACACTCACACACAGACACACACACACACAGACACACACACAAAGAGACACACACACTCACACACAGACACACACACACACAGACAGACACAGACTCACACACACAGACAGGTATACACACACAAACAGACAAAAAGACACACAAACACAGACACACACACAAAGAGACACACACACACTCACACACAGACACGCAGACACAGACACACGCAAATAAACACAGACAGACAAACAGGTACACACACAAAGACACACACACAAACTGGCAGACACACACACAGACACATATACACACACACAAAGACACACACACAGACACACAAGCATACACAAATAGGCTAACACACATACACACACACACAGACACACACACAAAGAGACACACTCACACACAGACACACACACACGCAGACAGACACAGACTCACACACACAGACAGGTATACACACACAAACAGACAAACAGACACACAAACACAGACACACACACAAACACACACAAATATACAGACAAAGAGGTACATGCTCACACACATAACACACATAAATATCCCCACAGATGGACTACCCCACCCCCTCAGTGAAGATTAAGGCCTAATTTAAATCATCATTATTTTTTAACATTCACTTTAAAACACTAATACATAATTTATCCCAGTCGCTAAAACCAAAGTCACGTTCTTGTCCATATTCTCAGATCTTTACGAATCCACCTGGGGTGAGTTTCTCAAAGACTTCTTAACGCTACGTCGTTCGTTAGTTCTATCTTTTAAGACAGAACTTATGAACGACGTAGCGTTAAGAAGGCTTCGGGAAATTTACCCCTGATTGGTTGTCTGTGTGAGTGTGAGCTAATTGACATAGTGTAAGCTTGTTGGGATGCGTTGGGTATGGTGGACTCTGTGTTGGCAGCTTTCCTGCGGTATTTCAAGAAGGCAGCTAGCTTAGTTTATCATCTAGGTTTTAACGAATAAAATGGATTTTTTTTAAAAAAATCATGATAAACGACCCTCAGCGCAGGCGTCTGATTTTCTTGGGTTAAGTCATCACCCCCTCTCTGCATTTCAATTGCCCCCACCTATTCATTTTCCACTCTGCTTCATTTTCACATCTCAGACTCATACCTTTGACTGACGTTAAATTATAGTCATTTTTACCTTCTTATAAGAATTTTACCAGAGCTCACACTGTGTTGAACCCCAGGGGCCTCATTTATCGAAATGAATGCATAAATTTTAGTGTAAAAAAATGAGTACGCACGAAAAGGAAAAAAACACTCATGCGCAAAAAAGTTAGGACATATCAAACCTGGCGCGCTCACATTTCCCCTCGGAAATGTCGCAACTAAATCTTGTAAATGCACGAGCCTAAGATCCTGCCCAATTGCCGGCCACAAATAACCATAAATAAACAGTGCAAATAAGTTGCATGCTCATGTAATATGCAAATCAAGCCCTTTCCTGTCATACATAGGGGTACTTAGGGTTACCATATTTGGTGAGACGAAAAAGAGGATTTGTCCATGGGTCAGAATATTAATGAGGTCTCACGTTCGCTGGCCAATCAGGTAGCGCGTCTCATGAATATTAATGAGATTTCCCTAACCACCGTGTAAAACATAAAATTCGACTCTGGACTTATGGTACCCTTACAATTAACTCTCCTTTTATAATCTATACACAACTGACACTATATACATGTATACAGGTCCATTTCAACAAAAGTTACAAAACGCTAAGCTAAAGTTTGTTAAACTTCAAGCAGACGACATGATTCACTGTTCAGATGGAAACAAAAAGAAACGATCAAAGTGCCGATGGTTTCCAGAAGTTGACACCACTTATGGGCAGCATGATACGTAGGGATGTGCACATCCTTTGATTTTAAAAGTAAACTTGTGCGCAAACCTTGCAACCGCTGTGTGGCTGCTGTATATTGAAAATTGTGCCTTTTCCTTCACTTGGTACTGCAGTGTAACTTGGTCATATGGGTCGCAGTGTTAAACCCGGACAAATGACTGATTTTTGACTGGACGCCCGGGCAGGGGCCCGAAAAGAGGGTGCCTGGGGAAACCCGGATGAATGGTAACCCTAAAGGTAGGGGCATGACAAAATGGTATATGGGAGGGGGGGGGGGCAATCACATTTATCAGAAACATCATAATAAAGTTGAATGTTTTAAAAGTATGTTGGATGGCAACACGTCACTGCAGTAAATTCTGTCACCTCTACAAAACGTCCCGGAAAAAAGATAGAGAGAAAGAAATGACTTGCTGCGCCAGTCAGTGTGACTGCAGTTACACACCTGCAAACACACATCGAAGCCCTGAGACTGTAACAAGTGCATGGCATCGATAATCGGGGATACAGTGCCAAAGCAGCTGGGGGATTCTAAGGTGGCACGTTAAACTCAAAAGAACGGATTCTAATGCCAATGTCATGTTGGCATCACAGATGACTTGCACATTAATTGAATTAAATGGCTTTCGCTTCACAAACGTAGCATAACTAGCACTAATTTCCTTGTCTGCATCTTCTGCTGTGTAATATACTGTTGTGCGGTTGATAAATAAACTTTGATTTGATTTGAGGTGGCCTTAGTGCAACGTCAGGGCAGTCGATTGCTCCGACTGCATCTGGAAAACTGGACATTGCTGCCGATGTTGTTTTCATGTTTGTCTGTTCACCGGCAGCGTGGGAAAACATTTAATACAAAACAAAGTGCTGAAACATTCCACATAATGCAGAGAGTAAAAAAAAATTGGAAAAATAATATTTATGGTCAAAATTTAACCTCAGTCCCTTCTAACCTTTCTGTTTTCAAAGTCACAAGCCAATCCATGCATTCGAATGTCTGATGCCTAATTCACACTTTGTGCTAATTATATATTAATTAATGGAAAGAGGTGACAAGACGTATCTGAAATAGCACATTACATTATCAAAGCTAAATACATGGTATTTGACTTACACAGAATAAACAGAATCCCAGCTGAATAAAATTACTGTCATTAATAAAAATGATAATAATTAGAATTCATCCCAGTTTACATTTTTAGATTTACTGCTTTTCGCATAAATGCGTGGGTTGATGGTATGGATTGTTGGCATGTTTGCGGTCATTCCTCCAGAAGTATACGGTGGGAGATTGTGGCTCTCTCACGGTGGTGGTTCCAACAGGATTTCAAAATAAAGGTCATGGTGGCTCATTTCCCTTGCAGTGCTTCTGATGGGATTTCAAAATAAAGGTCATCGTGGCTCAGTTTTATCACAGTGCTTCCTCCTTAATACCTCTAATCAGATCTAATGAACTGCATTATATATATGTATGTATGTTTATATATATACACACACACACACACACACACACACAGGAATTAGACAATAAAACTGAAACACCTGGTCAATAGAGTTTGAGGTTTCACGCCTGTTTTTCACGGCCTGTTCACTGATTGCACATTCTATCAGGAAGAGCAGAGTATGAAACAGAGTATGAAAGAGTAAGAAGGTTGAATTAGCAGAGCAATAGCACAGCTGTTCATAAAATATTGCAGTCCACACAACATAATGGGAGACACATCAGAGTTCAAAGGAGGACAAATTATTGTTGCATCTGTGACCAGGACAGCAGGTGTTTGCGTTGTATTGAGAGCAACGTCGGCATACCACCATGAAGGGTAGACCACAACCAACAGGAGTAACTTTTGACACAAGACGCTGTATGAAAGGCTGTCTGGGCAGTAACCCAGATTGTATCCAAAAATCATAAACCACAGCCACTGATCAACTCACTGCAGAATTAAATGCGTGCCTTGACTCTCCTGTTTCCACCAAAACTGGTTCATCAGGAGCTCCACAGGGTCAATATTCATGGTCGGGCAGCTATAGCTAAACCTTTGGTCACTCATGCCAGTGCTTAATGTTGGTTTCAATGGGACCAAGAGCGCAAATCTTAGGCTGTGGACAATGTGAAACATACTACCAGAAGGCTTAGAATAAGCAGGACGCTTAGGAGCCATCGTAGGGCTTAAAACAAAACGAAAACAATCGGACCACAAGCAAGGCACGTGATACGCAGAGAACTGTGAGGCATCGGGGAAAAATCCGCGATATAGCAGGGGCGCGATAGCTGAACCACAATATAGCGGGGGATCACTGTATATCTGTATAGCCAATCAGATGCTGGTGACTCAACCGGCTTGGTTTGGTCACGCTTTCGGCAGTGAGCTGGGCCCTGTCAGCGCAGTTATGGCTCGGATAATTTACAATGGAAAACCATCTCTTCATGGTTCAACTCGGTTCTTGGTGGCAGTGGAAAACTGCCAAAATTTATAAATGAATGGCATTGATCAGCTGTGTTGGGTTGGCGCCCCATCCTGGGCTGTTCCCTGCCCTGCGCCCATAGCCTCTGGGATAGAGTGTGGACCCCCCGCGACCCTGAATAGGATAAGCGGTTTCAGAAAATCGATGGATGGTATTCATCTGTTTATTCCTGTGCGTAGAAATGTGCGTATATTTACGAACACTCCGGACCATACATACGCACAAATTCCTACCAGCAGAGAAGTGTAACCAAGCTGAAAGACCCATTGCTGGAGGTGTGTAAAATGAAGCACCTAGCCGTACAGTCAGGTTTACAAACATACAGTATGTGAAAGATTGGGTCGTTGTGAAGAGCTCAGTGAATTCAAGGATTCATAGGATGCCGCCTTTGCAATTAGTCAGTTCATGAAATTTCTTCCCTGCTAGATATTCCATACCAAACTATAAGTGGTATTACTGCAAAGTGGAAGCGTTTAGGAACCACAGAAACTCAGCCACAAAGTGGCAGACCACAGAAAGTAACAGAACAGGATCGTTGAGTGCTGGGACGCATAGTGCATAAAAGTCGCCAACACTCTGTTGACTCAATAAATGCAGAGTTCCAAACTTTGTCTGGCATTAACCCCAGCACAAAAACTGATCTTCATGGAATGAGCTTCCATGGCGAAGCAGCTGCATGCAAGTCCCATCATCAAATACAATGCCAAGCTTCAGATGGAGTGGTGTAAAGCACAGTGCCACTGGACTCTGGAGCAGTGGAAACGTGTTCTGTGGAGTGACGAATCATGCTTCTCTGTGTGACAGCCTGAAGGACAAGGACAATGGTATGGGGGTGTTTTTCAGAGTTTGGACCAGGCCCCTTAGTTCCAGTGAAGGGAACTCTTAATGCTTCATGCTTACCAGTACCAGTGATGATTCTATGCTTCCAACATTCGGCACTTTCCGCACCACTGGAACTTTTTCTGGAACCAAAGACTTTTGTTGTGTTCATACCGCAGGAATTCAGCCCAATTGTAGTTCCTTGGAGGTAGTTCCAGAACCTTATTTTGGTACCTACTCCAGACTAGGTACTTTTCATTCGAACACAAACTACTGGGGAGCAGCTTACAGCAACAGCATGCTGATTGGTTGACCACAAGCACTTGGAAGTTACGCGGAAGGGCAGAAAAAGAGATGTAGTGTAGCAAAAACTGAGCAGATGAAATAATTTTTGTACCCCGATTACATGTAAAGTGTCAATTAATACATTTTTGTTTGCATCTCCATATTTCTGCATTGGAAAATTCAATTTGTGTGGTGTGAAAGCGACACACCAAAGCATCCAGGAGCTACAAAATTTCCAAATCGAGCCCAGGAACTTGTAACTTGGGACCAGGTTTCAGAAGTTTGGTGTGGAAGCGCCTTTAGTGGGAGCAGTTTGGGGAAGGCCCTTTTCCGTTCCAGCATGACTGTGCCTAAGTGCACAAAGCCAGGTCCATAAAGGTGTGGTTGGGTGACTTTGGTGTGGAAGCACTTGACTGGCCCACACAAAAGCCTGCCACACCTCAACCTCATCAAAACACCTTTGGAATGAACTAGAATGGAGATTGCGAGCCAGGACTTCAAGCATAACATCAGTGCCTGACCTGACAAATGCTCCTCTAGATGATTCCCACAGACACACTCCATAAACTTGTGGAAAGCCTCCCCAGAAGAGTGGCAGCTGTTATAGCCGCAAAAGGGGGACCAGCTCCATAATGATGCCTATGGATTTAGACTAGGATGAAATAACAGTTCCTGTAGGTGTAATGGCCAGGGGTCTCAAAACTTTTGTCCATATAGTGTGTGTGCTTTACAAGACAACTGACGTGTCTGGCACAATTCATTTTTGGCAATATTCACTTGTTGGCGTACGACACACATTACTGGCTGTTACACGCAACCACGAAAGTATCTCGCCTATTTCTATCAGACAGACCTCATCCATGGGTGATGGAGCTTCACGGTCAGCATCACCATCTGGAATGATCCCTGTTTGGCCCATGATGACAGCTATGTTACCATCCAGAGGTGATACTGACGTGGTGCCTAGGCTGCCCTCTGTGGCACGGATGTAGGATCTGGCTTTTTTTGCTGGTCAAATCGCGCCACTCTTTCCTCCCCTCCGCTGACATTCTCGTTATAAATGACACAGCATTGACTACATGTCTATGTCATTGACTATGCTAAGTCCTTCTCTTTGACAGGCCACTGGTGAAGTTACCAAAACAATACCTATTTGTTTTTTTTCTATTGCACCCATCAAAACTTCCACCTCATTCTTAGTGAAGTCCAGTTTTTCCCCTTCTTCACATAAATTTTTTTTTTATTTCTTAATAGCAAAATACAACAATACGGATATACAGGTATATGACTTTTAATGGTTTCCATTTCTGCAACACGATCTCCTACTGTGCGGATCGACGTGTGTTACGCTGAAGTTATATGGACATACATAATTCATTGAGGGCATTTATTTAAATTAGTCTTGCGGTCATATTTTGGATGCGTGAGATTTATCAACATTCATTTCGTACGGCTGTTCTTCTGCGCCGGTCATAAATACCAGTTTGCCTGTGGGTACCGGCGATTGATGCGCACACATACACCCATTTTGATACATGAGATCTCAGATTTTTATTGAGGCAGGAAGCAGATTGAACAATCCTAGTGCTGGAATGAGAGTGGAGGAAAAAGCAAAATCAGAGACAGTTCGGAGAGCAACCAGCTGCCATTTCTACAGTCTTAGGAATTCCCGTAGCTGAAGGTTTGCAAGAGGATAAGCAGAACGGGATGAGAACACACATGCTTAGTGTTGGGGAGGTTACTTTTGAAACGTGATAGGTTACAGATTACTAGTTACCCTGTTACAAATGTAACAGGTAATGTAACTATTTTGATTACTTCATCAGAGTAATGTAACATTACTTTTTGATTATTTTTCAAGCAAATGTTTTAAACTGGGCAATAAAGCTAACCTGCGTTGTCTGGAAATGTGTCAAAGGCGGCATTTCTGCATGGTGAATAAATGCAAAGCCACAGACTGAATGTTATATTGTACCGAAAGGAATGAATTTGGATGTAACCCCCTTATAATCACCAACATCTTGATTAGTATAATTTAATTACATATTTTTTTCTCAGTAGCTGTAATGGATTACAATTACATTTATTTTGTAATTTCATTACATAACGTCATTACATGTGACTAGTTACTGCATACACACACACACACACACATACACACACACACACACACACACACACATACACACACACACACACACACACACACACACACACACACACAGCACCCTTAACTGCCCACGCAGCGGCAGAGAAAAGCACAGCTTGTTCAGAGCGAGTTATGCCTCTGCGGTTTTTCCCATGATGCTTTTCTCCCAGAGTGAACAAGATTAGTCACACAAACACTGCATTCCTAATGACTATGATTATTATAACTCATCGTTTCTCCTGTAGGATTTGGTTTGAAGCACATGATGATAGGTGGTATTCGTTATTTCGTTATTTATCAACCCCAGTTTCAAAAGCACAGCCAGTTGGTATGTAATTTCAAGATCCATGGTCAGAGAAACAGCGCCCTCTGGTGTTAAGTGGATATAGGTGTAAGTGGAACATAGTAGGAAGTACCCTCTAGTGGTGTAGTTAAGTATTGCAGCTGGAAATGTCGCGTCGGTCGCACGGGCAGCTGGGGTGGGTCTAGTGAAGCTGCTGAAAACCTTAGGGGCTGGTTAGGCGTGCCCCCCTCTCCACAGTCCTGTTTTGGTCTGAGGCTTGATGATCGCTTGTCTCAGTTCCCTGCCGTCCCATTCAGCCCCCCCCCCCCCCGTCTCACTTGTGTTCCTGACGCTGGGAGGGGGCGAGCTGAGCAGATATTTTTGTGTCCCAGCAGCTGCCCCCCTCCACCCCCCCACCTGACGCGTAACTCCCCATACCCGTCTGTTGGAAGCCCACACTGGTGACAACAGACACGTCCGCTGCCAGCTGATCTGTCGTGGGTCCGTCCTGTGCTCCGGTAAGCAGGGGGATCGGTGCTGAAGCATCTGTGCTGGGGGGGGCGTGGAAGGGGTTGGTGGGGGCGCAGTGCTATGGGGCCTGGATTCGGCCGCTCTCTCCGGCCCTGTTTCTCCAGCTCCGGTTGCAGGCTGGCAGGCTGCGTTATTTATAGCAAGGCTGCATCTGCTGCGAGCCCCACAGTGAGATTGACTGCGGCTGATCAGCGACCCACCCCGGGTACAGGGAAAATAAACCCGCTGGTCAGCCAGCCCAACCCAGCCGGGTACAGGGCAGTCAGACCTGCTAGTCAGCCGGCCCAGCCCGGGACGGGGAGGTCAGGCCCGCTAGTCAGCTAGCTCCGGTGATATTGTTGTACTGTTGTGATGCTGTATTGGTTCATTACACATCCTGGTTACATTTGGCCTCTTGTGGAACCTGGAGTTCATCTGAAGGATGTTTACACACAACGGGTCATCAGTCTTTGTGTCTTGTGCTATATGAGTTCTGGGTTAATCTCCTATGATCTTTTCTGATGACTGATTTCTGGCCCCGACCTCTCATAGCTTTGCTACCCCTCTCCCTTCCTCAGTGGTTAAGCCCTCCATCTCACAGCTGTACCACCCCTCTCCCTTCCTCAGTGGTTCAGTCCACTCTCCTCCACCTCTTTCTTGCCTATGAGAACTTGGTCCTGAAGACAAGGGACCCCGAGCCCCACACTGTGTTTGTGACTCCTCCCACCCCTGCTCTTTCCTCCAGTGGACCCACTCCTTTTTCCTGAGAGGGTGGAGCCAGCAAGATGGCCTTCTCCTCACGCTTTTCATTCTGGGAGAGAAAGGGAGGTTGTGTGTGTGCCCGTGTGTGTTTTCGATTTTGCAGTGCTCCTGACTGGAAGGTGTGACTGCTATTCTAAGCCAGGGATCTCAACCAGCACAGTTTTGTTAACCATCACACTCCCTGCTGTTCCCATGTGTCACACTCCTCCTGCTTCTGAATGCATGTGAAACCTTTAGCGTCTCGCGGTGTTGTCAGGCTGTGTGTGGCCATCCGAACTGTAACCCTACAGGCGACATGTGGAATTACATGCATGGGCTGACTGAGTTTATGGTTTATATTCTCTGGGCTTGACGAGTATCCCCCTTCCTGTCCCCTTCAGGTTAATGATGAGACCCAGCCAGTTACTAAGGGCTCTGGTGTAAGTGTCCGAGCACACAAGGAGAAGTATTACCCAGCCGGGTGAAACACGCATGTACACAACCAAAAAGACATGCACGTTCAAATGTGGTTCTGTGTGGCTGAACCAAAAGAGAAAAAAATGTAATGTAATACCCATTAAGTGATATAACAGGAAGTGATGTCACAGACACTTGTGTATGACGTGGTCTTACAGGAAATGATGCGATGACTGTGACCTTTGAAGTAGCATTGCAGTATGTGATGCTTAGCTGTATATTGGGTTCATGGAATGAAGTTCTTTAAAGTCCCTGAAGGAGAAACTGCAAAATTAGCAGTCGTGGTGAGTCATAGTGTAACACAAAATAAGCATACAGGAAACAAACAATTCATTCTATAATTATTCCTGCTGTTCTCTATCTTACGGTATGACCAGTTTGTGCAGCTTCAGATGGAGATTCTTGCACTAGAGTACAGAACAGCTCAGCTGATCATGTGACTAACAATGTCAAAGCCAAGGTGGTGTTTCATCATGGTGAAGCAGTGCTTATTGAGCTCAGAGCAATGGCGCCCTCTGGTGGCTCAGGATTCTTTGGCTCATTCTAGCTCAGTGTCCGTTACAATAAGCTTTGAGGCTTCATCCCACAAAGTCCAGTTTGTACCACGTCTATGTTCCTCTTGCATGCTAGGCTGTGGCACTGTTTGGTAACCATCACCGTTCTGTATGTACAGACCAGTAGCAACGATGGCATGTCACACACTAAGCCTCCCCCTCCTGATGTGCAGCCAGTGCACAAGAAGCAGGAACCGACAGATGGGACGGTGCTGCCCCCTAGAGGAGGGGAGGACCCAGGCGGTTCTGCCCACATGACCAAACCTCCCAAGGTATTTGGGCTGAGTGCCTGCACAGAGATGGGGGACGACATCTCTGCCGGCCTCGCCAGCTTGATGGGCCGAGGCCGCACCAAGGAGCACCGGCCCAGGAGTCGAGTCTCAGACCGCAGGGGGGTCCCGAGGGAGAAGGTGGAGGACAGGGTGGAGGAAATGGAGCAGAGGACAAAGGAGGAGATGGATGCTCCTTCCAGAGCTGCAGCCGCCCAGGAGGACGCCCCCTCAATAGCCTCCCCACTGTGCCCCCCCTCTGGGTTCATCCCAGCCCCCAGAACATTGTGTGTAGAGAAGAAGCCTGAGGTAATCACCACCAACCCATCCCCACCCTGCCCCCCCCCATCGCGCGTCCAGCCACACGCTCGCACCTGGACCCGGAAGCCGGGAATGGCCCTGGGCCCTGGCTTGTGCACGTTGTTCCCCAAACCCCCGCATGGTAGGCCTGTTTCTCACCTGGGGTCTGCTGGGGGGCGGGTGAGTGAGACGTGGGACCGTGGTGTTTTCTGCTGGGGAGGTGCATAGTAAATCATAGGGATGAGTACCCCATGTTCAGTCTAGGTAGTCATGGAAAGAAGGGCGGATGTTTAACCTGAATGCCAGGATAGGACCCCCCCCGAAGCTCACCCCCCCCCCAACACACATGTCATTTGACATGTACCCTTGGACAACCCCCAGGGACTGTCCATGTTAATCTTACCCATCCATTCTGACCCCGATTCATTGGCCCACTCTTTAGGGGATGTGACCCTGACCCCCCCTCCTTCCTGGGGGGGTTGCTTTGCCCCTGTGCTCATTCCCTTTGTCCCAGTTCGCACAGAACCCAGCCCCTCTCTCTGCTCTCAGCTGAAGGCGTTGGCTGCGGCTGCATGACCCCGCATGCCCTTGCAGCCGACCTTTAAGCGTGTGCCGGTGTGGCGGTCATTTGGATGATGTCACGGTGACGGCGGTATGGGGAGAGGTTCGGTAACCGAGCGTAGCGCACACCCTGCCCACGCGAACTCAAGGTCTTGATGGTCTTGTGACCCGTAGGTGGTGCCGTTGACTCCAACCGAACTGGCCCAGAGGCGTCTGGAGAGGATCTTCACCACACCCGTAATCTACACATCCCTCCCCCTCCCCACCCCCCATCCCCTGTGTTACACATTATATCTGCACTGCATTAGCTCTGGTCCTGCTCGGCTTGGCCTGTTTCAGCCTGGTTCAGCTTGACCCAGCTCTGCACTCCCTGTGCACCTCACACTGCCCTCTCCGGAGACAGGGAATCCGCCATACAGTCCCGAGCAATAGTGCATCTGCTTTTTGAACCACTAGAGGGCAGTGTGAGAAGGATTTTAGCATAGGACAGGTATGCGGTTTTTGTTATTGTCCACGTTTCACATAGCGATAAAGTCAGTGGCCCTGGGTTTCATGGTTGCCCGCCGCTGTCAACATGCTGCCCCCTGCTGTCCCTGCCTATTCACTCTGCTGAACTGACACCGCAGGCTTGTTTCACCTGTGCTGTTTTTCCCCCCTCGCCACCCCCCCTCTTCACCCCCGTGGCCCCTCTAAGGGCGGGGTGGATGAGGAACCCGTGGCCGTCCTGCAGTTAGCCTACTCTGCTGCCAGCCAGTCCAAGGTCTGTCCTTCGCTGTGCCTGACAGAAATGCCTGTTGTCTCCTGCACTGTGTGTGTGTGTGTGTGTGTGAGAGAGAGAGTGAGAGAGAGAGAGAGACTCCCCATGCTCTCTACCAAGCAGGACATGAAATGAAACTTTCTCTGTCCGCTCTGTGATCACCTCTGACTTTATGATCGCTTTGTAGCTCTCCACAGGCTGAATAATAAAAATAAAGATGCAGAACGGATATTTAGGGTGAACTGGGACTGAGCTGAGCCCTAGGAGACACTGTCTTCTCTTTGACCTTAATTTATTTACCAGAAGTGTGGCTGGTGACACAGTGTAATTTTCCAGTGTTACTATGAGTGAGTTAATTACCTAGTGTGACTGTGAGCTGTGTTGTTGTTATGTGTGACTATGAGCTGTGTAATTACCCCGTGTATTTATCTATTTTCCAATTGCCTGTCCAGTACATGATCACGGAGCCAATAGGATTGTGAGTTCTATAATTATCCACTGTAACTGTGAACTTTGTTATTCTATGTGACTGTGAGCTGTGTTGTCATTCTGTGTGACTGTGAGCTGTGTTGTTATCCACTGTGACTGTGAATTGTGTAATTATCCACTGTGACTGTGAGCTGTGTAATTATTCTGTGTGACAATGAACTGTGTAATTTTTCTGTGTGATTCTGACCTGTGTAATTATCCACTGTGACTGTGAGCTGTGTAATTATTCTGGTTGCCTGTGAGCTGTGTAATTATTCTGTGTGACTCTGAGCTGTGTTGTTATCCACTGTGACTCTGAGCTGTGTAATTAATCACTGTGACTGTGAACTGTGTAATTATTCTGTGTGACTGTGAGCTGTGTAATTATCCACTGTGACTCTGAACTGTGTAATGAGTGATGCACAGTGAAAAGTGTTTCCTGGCTTGGTGTGTGGTCTCATGACACAATAAGCCACCAGCATGTGTCACTGTGTCCTCCTCCTCCCTGCCCCCCTGCCCAGGTGAAGACCGAGGAGCAGATCGCTGCAGAGAAGGCCTGGTATAGCACCGAGAAGGTGTGGCTCATCCACAAAGATGGCTTCTCCCTGGGTATGCAAGCTCATCCTACCCTGTGACCCCACTGTCCAGGCGATCCAAAAAGCAGTCCACGGTCAATATGAGCAGAACAGAATCACATTGCTTAACCACCATGCCCCCTGGTGGTCAACAGTCTTCTGTGCATTTTCTGTCTCTGCAGCCACGCTGCTCAAGTCTGTGGAGAACGGCGTGCCAGAAGGGAAGGTGAAGATCCAGCTGGAGCATGATGGGAAGGTTCTGGTAGTGGATGAGGACGACATGGAGAAGGTAGGCCTCGCTGCCTCATGACCGACAGAGGTGTCCCTTAGGAGCTCTGGCCTCTGACCTCTGACCCCCGGCAGGCCAATCCCCCAGCGTGCGACCGGGTGGAGGACCTGGCCTCGCTGCAGTACCTGAACGAATCGAGCGTGGTGAACAGCCTGCGGCAGCGCTACGGCACCCGTCTGATCCACACGCACGCCGGTCGTGGCATGGTGGTGATCAACCCTGTCAGCGCTCCCTCCATGTACTCCGACAAGGTGGGGGCCGCCGGTTGCGGGGGCGTGGATACGGGGCCATCAGATGGAGAAGGGTAATGTTTGGAAATGGGTAAAACGTGATTCTTAAAGGAAGAATCCCCCCGAATCTCCTCCCCAGGTAATGCAGATGTTTAAGGGCTGCCGGCGGGAGGACTCCGCCCCCCACATCTATGGAGTGGCCCAGGCGGCCTACCGCAGCCTCCTGACAACGCGGCAGGACCAGGCCATCGTGCTGCTGGGCCGCAGCGGTGGTGGCAAGAGCACATGCTGTCAACACCTGGTGCAGTACCTGGCGGGGGCAGCGGGCAGTGCCACGGGCAAGGCCTTCTCCGGTGGGTGGGGGGGGGGTCGCCACCACATGTCATTATTACCGTGGAGCCGTGTGCTTGACGAGGGGAGACTCCAGAGGGGGGTGGTTTGGTTGACCTCACTCTGGTGCCCCCTAGTGGAGAAGTGGCAGGCGGCGAACTTCCTGCTGGAAGCCTTTGGAAACAGCGGGACGCCCCTCAACAGCAACGCCAGCCGCTTCTCCCAGATCATCTCACTGGATTTCGACCAGGCTGGTCAGGTGGCCTCAGCGTCCATCCAGGTGTGGACAGGAAGTATCACACACATACACACACACACACACACATTCACTCAGGTTTGTAATTATATCTTTGTGGGGACACGCCATTCATTTCTATAGGAAAATCTCTAATCCCAACATGCCGGCCTTAACCCCTACTCAGCCTTAACCTTAACCATAAGTAAAGTAATTACAAGACTTTTGGAATTTTTAGTTTTTGAATCCCATTCACAGATCTTTGTGGGGACCTGAAAAATGGCCCCCATAATGTCAAATTAACAGGTTTTTATCACACTGTGGGGGACATTTGCTCCCCACAATGTAATATAAACATAATCCACACAGACACACACACACACACCTGTTCTCCCACCAAGAGGAGCACCTCTTAGACGTTCACTCTCATCACATCTCAGACCATGCTGCTGGAGAAGCTGAGGGTAGCCAGAAG
Source organism: Mormyrops attenuatus (assembly GCA_026777985.1). Taxonomy (NCBI): domain Eukaryota; kingdom Metazoa; phylum Chordata; class Actinopteri; order Osteoglossiformes; family Mormyridae; genus Mormyrops; species Mormyrops attenuatus. Next base: position 2,767,786 of record JAODKC010000065.1, on the reverse strand, counting down.
GCCAGAGGGCGAGACCACCTTCAACGTCTTCTACTACCTGATGGCCGGGGCAGACTCCTCCCTCAGGTGACCCCCCCTGGGGGCAGCTGCTGCAGCACCTGTTGGGTTCATCCTGCTGTGATTGTCAAGCTGGGTTCATACTCTGTTTTTCTAACTGGATTCATCCAGGAATGTTGATTCCACTGCTATATTAGAATAAACCCAACATCCTACTGGGTTCATCTCAGTTCGGCCAGCTAATATGCCTGAAATTTTTTTCTATGCCTGTTTCTGTTCTCTGCTGTTGTCACGCCGATGGTCATGTCTCCACAGAACTGAGCTACATTTCAACCACTTTGCAGAGAGCAGTGCCTTTGGTATCGTACCTCACACCAAGGTCAGCAGTGTCACAGACACTGACCCCGAGGCCAGTGCGTGTGTGTGTGTGTGTGTGTGTATAGGTGTGTGTGTGTATGTGTGTTCCCATGCTGACATGCACATTCCGTGTGGAGTGCCAGGCCCCGATGTTCTTCCTCACCTCCCTCTCCTCCTTCCTCTTCCTCGCCCATGTCCGCTCCCAGCCCGAGGACAAGCAGAAGGCCTCCCAGCAGTTCACCAAGCTTCAGGCGGCCATGAAGGTGCTGGGCATCTCCGGCGAGGAGCAGAGGGCCTTCTGGCTCGTCCTGGGCGCCATTTACCACTTGGGGGCAGCGGGGGCCTCTAAAGGTGAGAGCACAACCCGTAAGACTCTCAGACTGGGACGCCCTGGAGCCACACACTCCATTCTTTAAAATCCAGCTCATTTGCAGCGCAGTCGTCGACAACCCCTGCAAATGAAACACTTCAACGATTTTTACAAATTAAACAAATGCTGACATTAAGTCCAGCATGTTAAAACGATGAGCTAAAAACATGCAGAGTATGGTCACTAGGGGGCAGCAGTGAGCTTTGCTGTAATCCAGTCAGCTATAGAAATACTCCATACCAAGCAGATGGCTGCTGAGTGTGGTCACCACATGGGCTACAGTAAGGCTGCTCAGTAACTCCTCCCCCGGCCCGGACAAGCCCTTAGCGGCAGGCCCCTCCTCCTCAGGTCTCTGATGAATGATTAGCCACCTTGTCCCCCCATCTAACGCGGCTCTCGGTTTGCATGCTGGACGCTGTGGGGGGGGCCGGGGGGGGGGGGGGGGGGGGGGGGGGGGGGGGGGGGGGGGGGGGGGGGGGGGGGGGGGGGGGGG